>VDFB02038182.1:0-55019 GCA_007258455.2 Sequoia sempervirens | reverse complement strand
TCTACAATAAGCTCTATCATTTTTTGGTATCTCAGAGGTTTTTTCCTATGGTGGTGAATTTTTACTTGCAAAAAAAATTGTCAAATGCAAGTAGTGCAAAGTTGCAAAGTGGTGCAACTTTCATTTTGCAACTCATGTGACTAATTAATAAATTATTTTGATGCCTCCAAGTGGGTATGTTTACACTAGGAATGGTCCTCTTTCGCACCCAAACATATCAAATTGCTCTGAGCTATATTCAACTAGTTGAATCCCTTAAGAGTCCAAAGTGAAAAATGGTTGCAATCTTAAGCATGTTGTTACTCGGATATCGTGATGCTTAAAAATTTCTTGTCTAAGCCTATGGAATCATTTTGGGCCCCTCTACAATAACCTCTCTCAGTTTTTTCTTTCTTAGAGGTATTTTTTCATAGTGGCGAATTTTGTTTTGGGGAAAATGTTGTCAAATGCAAGTAGTGCAAAGGTGGAAAGTGGTGCAACTTTTATTTTGTAACTCATGTGACTAAATGAACTATTCTGACACATCTAGGTGGTATGTTTACACAAAACATGGTCCTCTTTTTCACCCAAACACGTCGAATCACTCTAAGCTATGTTTAACTAGCTGAATCCCTTAAAAGTTCAAAGTGCAAAATGGTTGCAATATACATCATGTTGTTACTCAGATTTTGTGATGGTTAGAAACTTCTCATATAAGCCTACAAGATTGTGTTGGGCCCCTCTATCATAACCTCTCTCAAATTTCACTATCTCAGATGTGTTTTCTTGTGGTGGAGAATTTTTGCTTGAGAAAAAAATTGTCAAATGCAAGTAGTGCAAAGTTGCAAAGTAGTACAAATTTTGTTTTGTACTTTGTGTGACAAAACAAAATTTTTTGACGCATCTAGGTGGGTATATTTATGGTAGGCATGGTCCTCTTTTGCACTGAAACACGCCGAATCACTCAGAGTTATGTTTAACTAGCACAATCTCTTAAGTGTCAAAAGTGCAAAATGACTGCAATCTTTAGCATTATGTTACTCAAATACCATGTTGCTTAGAAAATTCTCATTTAAGCCTATGAGAACTTTTTTGGCCCCTCTACAATAACCTCTCTCCATTTTCACTATCTCAGAGGCATTTTGTCGTGCTGATGAATTTTCACTTAGGGAAAAAGTTGTCAAATGCTAGTACAAAGTTGCAAAGTGGTGCAACTTCCATTCTGTAACTCATGTGACCAATTTTTTTTTTTGATGTGTCTAGGTGGGTATGTTTATACTAGGCATGGTCCTCTTTCACACCCAAACACACCAAAAGGCTCTGAGCTATGTTCAAATGACATAATCCCTTAAGAGTTCAAAATACAAAATAGTTGCAATTTTTAGCATGTTGTTACTCAGATATCATGATTCTTAGAAACTTCTCATCTAAGCCTATGGGATCGTGTTGGGACCCTCTACAATAACCTCTCTTAGTTTTTTCTATCTCAGAGGTGTTTCCTCATCGTGGAGAATTTTTGCTTGGGGAAAAATTTATCAAATGCAAGTAGTGCAAAGTTGCAAAGTGGTGCAACTTTCGTTCTGCAACTCGTGCTAGCAAAAAAAATATTTTGATACATCCGGGTGGGTACGTTTATGCTAAGAATGGTCCTCTCTCACACAAAACACATCGAATCACTCTGAGCTATGCTCAACTAGCTAAATCCCTTAAGAGTCCAAAGTGCAAAATGGCTGTAATCTTGAACTTGTTGTTACTCATACGTCGTGATGCTTAAAAAATTATTTTCTAAGACTATGGGATTACATTGGGCCCCTCTACAATAACCTCTTATCTTTTACTTTCTCAGAGGAATTTTTTCGTGGTGGTGACATTTCACTTGGAGAAAAAGTTGTCAAATGCAAGTAGTGTAAAGTTGCAAAGTGGAGCAAATTTTATTTTGCAGCTCATGTGACCAAATGAGCTATTCCAATGCATCTGGGTGGGCACACTTAGGCTAGGTATGATATTCTTTTGTCCCCAAACATGCCAAAATGTTTTGAGCTACATTCAATTGACAAAATCCTTTTAGAGTTCAAAGTGCAAAATGGTTGCAATCTTCGATGGATTATTACTTAAACACTGTGATGCTTAGAAACTTCTCGTCTAAGCCTATATGTTCATGTTAGGCCCATCTAAAATAATATCTCCTAGTTTCTAGTATTTCAGAGGCATTTTCCCATGGTGGTAATTTTTTGCTTACAAAAAAATTGCAAATGCAAGTAATGCAAAGTTGCAAAGTGGTGCAACTTTCATTCTGCAACTTGTGTGACTAAACAAATTCTTCTGACAGATCCAGGTGGGTACATTTACGCTAGGCATGATCCTCTTTCACACCCAAACATGACAAATTTTTATGAGTTACGTTCAATCGGATGAATCCCTTAAGAGTCCAAAGTGCAAAATGGTTGCAATCTTCAACATGTTATTACTCAAATACTGTGATGCTTAAAAATTTATCGTCTGAGCCTATGGAATTGAATTGGAACCCTCTACTATAACCTCTCTTATTTTTTTCTATCTAAGAGACATTTTCTCCTAGTGGTAAATTTTGTCTTGGGGAAAAAGTTGTCAAATGCAAGTAGCGCAAAGTTGCAAAGTGGTGCAACTTTCATTATGCAACTCGTATGATAAAACAAACTATTATGACGCATCTGTGTGGGTATGATTATACACCGAATCACTCCAAGCTACGTTCAACCGGCTGAATACCTTAGGAGTCCAAAGTGTAAAATGGTTGCAATCTTCATCATGTTGTTACTCGAATTCCATGACGCTTAGAAACTTCTCATCTAAGCCTACGGGATTGCGTTGGGCCCCTCTATAATAATCTCTCTTAGTTTCCATGATCTCGAATGCATTTTGTCATGGTAAAAAATTTTCACTTGAGGGAAAAGTTGTCAAATGCAAGTAGTGCAAAGTGGTGCAAATTTTGTTCTACAGTTTGTGTGACCAAACAAACTATTTCAACACATCTAGGTGGGTAAATTTATGCTAAAAATAGTCTTCTTTTTCTCCCTAACACACTGAATCACTTTGAGCTACATTTAACCAACACAATCCCTTAAGAGTCAAAAGTGCATAATGACTGCAATCTTTAGCATGTTGTTACTTGGATACCATGATACTTAGAAACTTGTCATCTAAGCCTATGAGATTGAATTGGGCCCCTCTATAATAACCTCTCTCTATTTATTGGTATCTCAGAGACATTTACCCGTGCTCGTGAATTTTTGCTTAGAGAAAAAAATTGTCAAATGTAAGTAGTATAAAGTTGCAAAGTGGTGCAATTTATGTTCTACAACTCGTGTGACCAAATGAACTATTCCAATTCATCCAGGTGGGTATTTTTATGCTATGAAGGGTCCTCTTTCACACCCAAACATGCCAAATTACTTCGAGCTATGTTCCACCGGCTAAATCCCTTAAGAGTCCAAAGTGCAAAATAGTTTCAATTTTCAAAATGTTGTTACTCAGCTATCCTGATGCTTAGAAACTTATCATCTTTGCCTATGGGATTATGTTCGGCCCCTCTACAATAAATTTTCTTTTTTTTCACTATTTCAAAGGAATTTTCTTGTGGTGGCAAAATTTCGCTTGGAAAAAAAGGTTGTCAAATGCAAGTAGTGCAAATTGTAAAGAGGTGCAACTTTCATTCTACAGCTCGTGTGACTAAACAAACAATTTTGATGTATTTGGGTGGGTATGTTTACGCTAGGTATGGTCCTCTTTCACACCCAAACACGCCAAATCACTTCGACCTATGTTCAACCGACAAAATCCCTTAAGAGTTCAAAGTGTAAAATGACTACAATCTTCGACATTTTGTTATTCAGATACTGCGACACTTAGAAACTTCTCGTTTGATCCTATGGGATCGAGTTAGGCCCCTCTACAATAATATATCTCATTTTTCACTATCTCAGAGGCGTTTTCCCATGGTGTTGAATTTTCGCTTGGGCAAAAAGTTTTTAAATGCAAGTAGTGCAAAGTTGCAAAGTGGTGCAACTTTCATTTTGCAACTCTTGTGACCAAAAAAATTATTCCAACACATCTAGGTGGGTATGTTTATGCTAAGCATGGTCCTTTTTTGCACCCAAACACACCGAATCGCTTTGAACTACATTCAACCGATTGAATCCTTTAAGAGTTTAGAGTACAAAATGGCTGCAATTTTCAACATGTTACTTAGATACCATGATGCTTAGAAAATTTTCATCTAAGCCTATGGGATTATGTTGGGCCTTTCTACAATAAAATCTATTAGTTTTTTCTAACTCAAAGGCTTTTTCCCATGGTCACTTTTCACTTGGAAAAAAGTTGTCAAGCAAGTAGTGCAAAGTGGGGAAAATTTTGTTCTGCAACTTGTGTGACAAAATGAACTATTTCAACTTGTTCAGGTGGGTATGTTTACACTAAGCATGGTCCTCTTTCACACCCAAATATACCGAATCACTTTGAGCTACGTTCAACTGGCTAAATCCATTAAGAGTTTAAACTGTAGTTGTTGTCACCAAATAGTGCACCCTTGTTGAGATGCAAAACTTAGCCTACTAGTAAAACATTGGATTTAGATATTCAATAACCATGATATATGGTTTTTTGTGCTCTAGAGTTATAAAACATGATGTGGAAACAGTTATAGGACCATGTTTCTTAATGATTTGTCATGTTATTTTACACGTAGTAAATGAGAGGTTTTTTAACTTATTTAAATGATGAATATGGAAGAAATGTGATAACTGTACATGGGTTATGCATCCAGAAATCAAGATTCTATTGTTCATACACATCTAATATCTTCAAAATATTATTAAAATTGACTTGTGTGTTTATTTCATTTAATGAGATGTTAAGTGTTGTGATATTTGTAGATGCAAATAAATTTTGTTGGTTGGATTAAAAACTATCATGTGTTTTGATGCATGTTCATACAAGTTCATAGAGGTATATATAAATTCCCATGAGGTTTGAAACATCCACTTGTTCTATAGATGCAAATGCAACGATTGCTAAGCTTTAAAATTAGAACCATTAGTTGTTGGATGCCAGCCTCAGCCATGAATTAAAAGCAATACATTTTGCTATGATATTTTTTATGGGAAGGAGCTCTTACAGTTCATTTGAAACCTTTTGGTGCTAAATTCCTTTCCACTAGACAACAATAAAACTCAAGAAGCATAGAGCATACACAATACATGAAGTATACACATGAATTATACATTGGAAGCATGGAAAATTTTTTGAATACACACAATATATGTGAAGTATACACGTGAATAAGTGAAGCATACATGTGAATAAGTGAAGAACAAGTAATTGAAGCATTGCAAATGATACAAACCACTAGGAATGAAGCTTATTTACACAATACGAATTAGATGGAGCTTATTGAGAAATCGACAATAATTAATTAAGCATTAGATGTAAACAAAATCCATGCCTAGAACATTCAAGCATACAATTTACACAATACACATGATAACGTCATTTAAGAATGGCAGTAGGAAAATAAGATTTTTTTAAATCAAAAATTCATCGGGCTATATAATGATATATATTGATAAAATTATATACAATATATCCAAAAAACCATACATACTTAGTACAAAAGAGACATATGGACATAAAATGTCACATATATATCAATAGTACAAAACATATGTTCCAAAATGCCACATAGGCATACAATAAATGACTCTAATACATATTCATTTTCCTCCAAGGGAAGGAAAAAGATCCCGTGTTACCTTCAAAATTTGGTTGGATGGAGTGCCTGTTTGTTCTCTTGTCTTTCGAACATGCTCACAAGTCCTCCTCTCTTCACTTTGGACCTTCAACTGATACAATAAAAAGTAAAGATGTTAATACATAGAAATTGAATTGTGGAATGACATATAACAAAATATAATCACTTACCACATACATATAGTCATCATGCACATTTACAACATTACAATGGCCATGATCTAGAGTGACAACCACCTATAGCAACCATTAAGATAGAAATTAAAATACATAAAAGTATCATGAAAATTTTCTATAATAGACCATAAAAGAGTAAATATAATTTCAAATCGACTAATCTGTTGCATACCTTTCTCAAAGGATAAAAACTAGCTATTACTGTAGCAACTCCATGGTCCATCGTGCCACCAACATCACTAGGGTTTTTTGATGTCAACAACTAAAAATGAAAAAACATATCTAATAGTAATATAAAGAAGTTGGTTGTTGAGGTATGCAACAATAATGGAGAAGACAACTTTGGTCAATAATGAGTGGAAGGAAATATTCCTTCTAACGATGTATAGGATAAAATTTGGATGGAGGTGCTATAGCATATAAGGGATAAAGAGACAAGACCAACAAGGGGTATTGGAACATGTATGGTGAAATAATAGAGGATATAATGGGATGGGAGTTGAATGTGATAATGGAATATGGGATGGACTAAAGTAGATTAATGGTATGGGCTAGGATAGGATAACAATTGAAATAGTGTGAACTATTAGAGGTTAATGGGATGGGAATAGGAGGGAATAAAGAAACATAGGTTGAATTAGGGAAAGATAGTAGGACAAGACCAAGAGGGGATAATGGAACATAAGGTGAAATAAGAGAGGGTAATGGGATGGGAATAGAAGGGGTTAATGGAACATAGGATGGACTAGTATAGATTGATGGGATGGGCTAGGATGGGATAAAAAAGTATAGGGTGGACAATTAGAGGTTAATGGGATGTGATTAGTAGGGAATAATGCAACATAGGGTGAATTAGGAGGTGTCTATGGTTTGACTATAGTACATGAAGTGCAAACTTGACCTGTGTAGTAATAATAAAGAAGAGTTATCTAGGATGAAATGTGGATAAAGATGGTATAACATAGAATGGATAAAGGAACATAGGCTAGAACATAGGGGATCATGGAACATCTAGGGTGGAATAATAATGGGTATAAAAAGATGGGAGTAGAAGGGCATAATGACACATAGGATGGACTAGAAGATATTAGTGGGATGGGCTAGGAGGGGATCATGGAAAATAGGGTGAACTATTATATTTTAATGGGATGGGATTAGGAAGGAATAAAGGAAAAAAAAGTGAATTAGGAGAAGAATATGTGACACGATCAAGAGGGGATGATGGAACATGGAATGGAATAGTAGAGATTAATTGGATGAGATAGGATGGGATAATAATTTTTTTTAAAGGTGAACTATACGAGAGATTAATGGGAAGTAATTAGGAGGGAATAGTAGACCATAAAGTGAATTAGGCAGTGTCTAAGGTTTGAATATAAGACATGAATTGGGACTTTGAGGTGTGTAGTAATAATGTATAAGAGGTTTCATCAATAATGAGTGGAAGGAAAGGTTTCTTGTAACGATAAGTGTATAAGATGAAATATGAAGGAAGGTGGTATAATATATAAGGTTTTAAAGATTGGGATATATAATATAAAATGGTTAAAATATGCATGATGAAAGGAATAGAAGAATGAGATGGACGCTAAATGGTAAATATAATTAGGATCTCACAAGACCAACCAATGTTTGTGTTTCTCATCAATTTTTTAGATTTGTATATGCAAAATTATGAAAACTAGCTAACATTGTTTTATGAAACCATTAATGAATAAAGGCTACCTGAGTGTAAGTTGCTTGAGGACATGAATTACGAGTTGTTGAGGTTGAAGGTCCACTGGTTGAGGGTCCACCGGGAAACTATTTGACATCCAAAGCATGTTATGAGACAAATATTCAAATATAACATTCAACTGCTCAAATGCAACAATAATATCTTTAATACTAGTTGCATACCTATGGAATCGACGTCAAGAAAAAATAAGGGTTTGTAGGAATGGAGCATGTCTCATGAACACTCTGACCCTGAAATTTCATCATATCAAAATTCTACTAATTTAGTTATTCTTAAATTTCAAAATATAATTTAGTAAACAAAATTAAATGAACTTGTTAAATTTTACCTAATTATCAATGTTGTATGTATTATTCAACAATTCATCTATCATAGCCATCACATCTATAGATGATGTAGGCTATGTAGTTGCATCTTGATCACTTTGATAATCGTACGTGCAAACAACACCACAAGCGCCACAATGGCGGGGTGAAGCTCAGGGCCTACATGTCTCCTCCACATCAGGATCTTCTAGAGGCCTCACACATTGTATAATGGTCTGGGTGAGTGAGCTAATAGACTCTAGCATGTCTACCTCTACACCATCCTTAACAATGGAAGGAATGATGACGTGCTCCACCATGGGTTTGGCCAAGGGTTTCAGTGCCAACTATGGATTATGTCATGCAATAGGTCTATCATGTGTGGAGCCCACACCTCTACCTTGAAAGTCTAAGATGTCAAACTGATTTGGTATCTTATTGAGGACAAACTCATAATATTGTTTCCTCAAAAAGCATTGTGGTACCTCATGGTTATTGCATGGAGGTTGGTCAGATACCATTCACCGTCGCTCCCAAAATTTATTTTTAATTAATTCATGGTGGCACCAATGGATGGGAAACCTCCTGGATGCATGAGACAAAGGTGTCTTGGTTCTTGGGTCTGTAAATAGGGAACACAAGTCGGCTTTGCTATTTTTTTGTTTTTTCACATCTGCATATGACAAACTACTAGCATAAAATTGTTTCATATCATGCCTCATATTTGACCAAAAATTTATTTTCTCACTCATTTCTCCTACATGAGATACAATTGACTTCAACAATTCATAAATCCCTATCCTATAAGGGTGGGTTTTGGAATACTCAGTTAATCTTTCAATTAATTATTCAATGTCTCTTTTATTGTTTTCAATTTGAGTTAGAATATTTTCTTGTGTTCCTTGAGGATGCATATGAATTGATGGAGGGGTTTCAGGTTGTTTTTGTATAGGAGGCTTTTCATGAAGGGGTGATTGTGAATTCTCAATGTTTGGAGGTGGAGTTTCATTCCCTGAGAATTAGAAGAAATTTTTATTAAAAACCTATTTCAATCTACATTCTAAATCAAATTTGAAATAAAAACAATAAAAATACATACCCCTTCACAATCCTCCATGTCTTTGACATGTTTGCAGAATCCTCATGAAGAATTGCAAGCTAAGACTGCAAATAAAGGAAGAGATTTGGTGAGCGCGAGTTGCAGAGCTAAAAACCTCCAATCCAAGTTACAAGTGAACATAAAAATGAAGATACAAATGCATTTTTTTGTTTTAATACATCTTTTCTATTTGGCACATGCCAAATTTGGTGTGCGCCAAAAGGCCTATTTTGATTTTTCTTTTCTTTCCAAATTGGCATCAAAATTGTGTCATAGATTGGTGCACTCACCCTTATGCAATGCAATAGTTGGGAACCTATTTTGAAAATATGTTGCAGTAGAAACTACTTCAACCCAAAAAACATTGGATAATCTAGTACTTTTAAGCATGCGTCTGGCACTTTCAACAAGAGTCATGTTCCTTCTTTCTACCACACCGTTATGTTGTGGTGAATAAGGAATAGTGTACTCAAGTTTGATCCCTTCCTTTGTACAAAATATTTTGAAAGAATTTGAGGTATATTCACCCCCATTATCACATCTAAGTCATTTCAAAGGTTTTCCTGACAACTTCTCACCAAATGCTTTAAAAATCTTAAATATTTCTAATGCACATGATTTATTTTTGAGAAAATAAACAAAGGTAATTCTAGAGAAATCATGAATAAAGGTAATAAAATACCTTGCCCCTTTCTGTCACATTGTTTGCATTGGACTACAAATATTTGAATGTATGAGTTCCATTTGCTCATTAGCTCTTGTTGCTCCTTTCTTTGAGAAGGGGAATCTATGTTGCTTTCCCAAACAACAACCTTCGCACACTCCCAACTCAATCAGCAGAGGCATATTTAAATCCTCTATAAGTTTCTCCCTTTTAAATACCTCAAGGGAACATGTATTTGCATGTCCAAATCTATGATGTCAAAGCATCAAATCAAAATTTTCAATATATGTTGTTGTCAACACCACTTTAGGTATTGTTGCACATAACAAGTACAAATCGACATCTCTTACTCCCTTAGAAATAGTAACTCCTTTGTGTCTTTACCATTCTTTGAGACATTGCACTGAGAGGGACAAAATTTTCTTCCACTCTTCTTCTTTGTTTTCCCTTGTGTGTTGTTGAAAGCAAGGTTGTAGGGTTCTCAACATTCTAACCCGCATCTTTCCTTTTGATTTCTTCTTGAAGTAGTGTTGCTATCACATAAGGAAAATCTAGGTTAGCTCTAGTGCTTAGTGCTACTACCACTCTGGAATAGGATTCTGGAAAACTCCCAAGAAGTGTCATAACAATGTCTTCATCTGCAATTACTGGCCCACACACTGCCAGTTGATTTTTGAGAGAGTTAAACTGGTTTGTGTGGTTTGATATCTTCTGTGATTTCCGCATCTTTAACTAAAAAAATTTCTTCGAAGATATAGTCTTGTACTAACATCATTTGATTCATATAATTTAATAAATTGATCCCAAGCATCCTTTGTTGTTTTTGCCTCACATGGAAAAGCACATTATCACTCAAACTTAAAAGTATACATGACTGAGCCTTACCTTCCTTTGACTCCTACTTACTGATCAAATCTGTATCCCGGGTGGGCTTTGTCTCAGTGCCTTCAACTATATTGAACATGTCCTTATTCAACAACAATATCTACATCTTGAGCTTCCAAAGATTAAATCCAACGTCAAATCGTTCTACTATCCTTTGAGGATCTCCTACAACAAATGAGGCCATCTCCCTGTCCTTTTTCTGATACTTCTCTTAGTAGCTTCAAATTCAACAAACTCTAACAACAATCTAGTGATGCTCTGGTACCATGTAATTTTTATCTGAAGCACAGAGTTATGAATAGATGGTAGAGGAATACACAAAAGAAAGTGCTTTCTATTGTCTATTCAAGTAACAAAAATATCGATACAAATAGGAGAATAGGGAGTTAGAGCCCTGCTCAAATATAAACATTTATTATGCTATAATTTTTCAAACTTCTATAGTTAGACTACTCTTAACATGACGTATACAAGTGTATTGTATTCATCTGATGTGTTGTCTATTATTAAACATTTATTTTATTAAGCCGAGAGGCTTCTACAATGAAAGCACATGATGTGTGTACATTTTTTGAAGCTATGTTTATTTTGACGTTCTTTGCGACGGTTATATATATTATTAAAAAAATAAAAGAAATGTAATAAACATGCAAATAAAAGAAATGTAACCGACATGGAAATAAAAGAAATGTAATTGACATGCAAATTCATTTTTTATATATACTAGGATATCTCTCGGCTTTTTTATAAATATTATTAATAAATAATATATATATATACTAGTACTAATAGATCAATTTTAATATTTTTGTTTAGACTATTATATGCTTGCTATTTAGATTTTATGGAACAATGATTAGCTTAAAATCTTCAATGGACGAAAATATAGGCTTCACTAAGGAGATCTAAATAGAGTGAAATCACCCACGAGAGCATACTCCTCACGAACAAAACTCGAACATGAAATGCCAATATGGCTAGTATTTTGAATCCTGTCCAGCAACTTGTTAGTAAAGAAAGAATTATATTTTCTTAAATTCAAATGTTTAATTTCTCATGGGAGGGGCCCTCGAATTCACATGCAAACTGTCTTTGGCCGTACGTCTCCATAAAAAAATTCCCTTTTTTGGTGTAAAGTATTATGGAGACTTTATTGATTACAACTAACTCTGATTCCGCGGGTCCTTGAGAGAGACTAATATTCTTGGCTATCTCACCTTTTTTCTTTATTGGGTGACTTGGATGCTCGCATTCATCGATGTATATACGCAGGCAAGCTCTCTTCTCTATCCGTTTCAAATGCAGTAGGATTTAAGCATCCTGTGGGAAAGAATGAACACAGCCAATAGTAATTCATGGGTAGAAGGCAAACTTGTTTGTAAGGAAAATATTCATGATCACGGTGATGGTTTCGAAGAGGGAAAGATACAGCTTAGAGAGATTGCAGTGAAGAATGCGGATGATGTTAATATGTTGAAGCATGAAGAACCCTTGAGTCCAGTGGCATGCGTCAACTTAGATACATTGTTAGATAGTTACATCTTAACCATTGTGGGATTCAAAAAGGAAATCGACATCAATTCCTTGAAAATTTTACTACGAAAAAATCTGGCGGAGCACCAAAGATTCTCTAGCATTGTGGTTACTATTCTCTTCCTTTTCTCTTTATTGGTTTATTTTTAATGCAAACTCTAGATGTATATGATTTTTTTTTATATACATACATTTGTGTATCGGTGACAGCTGTTTTTTAAAGAGGTCATAAGCTTCTCCATAGTTTTTATTAGAATGATGGTATAATCTCACTTATATATGATAAGGTGGCTGTTGGTTTACTGGTAAGAATGCCATTTTATTTTTGTCCCCGAGTTTAGCATCCAGGATATCACTGTCAAATGTAACGTGCAGCTCACTGTCTTTCATATATGGGCGAAAACTTGTTTTTATATCAGCCGTTTAACAATTTCTATGCCATGGAACTCTTTGTGCTTTTGTTTTAAGCTGTCGCCGTATCTCAGGTCTGTGTGAGAGCAGTTCATTTTCTGCAGATCTTTATGACTACCGACAGATTTGGAAAGATATGTGGTCTTTTTTTGGTTTTGTAAAGACCTTTTACGCTACAATCGTTTTATTTATTCTCCAATCAGCTTGACAGCTGCTTTCATGTCTTCAACAAGTCTAATATTCGTTTCATTTGTCTTTTGTACGTAAGCAGACCTTCTGATATCAGCCTTCTCCAAGCTTAACCAGTAACAAACTAGTATAGAGCTTTGTCCCTTGTAAATGAGACTCCCAAACAAATAAGATGTGTCTGCTGAGTATAGACTGTTGGTTTATAGAATAGAGATAGAAACTCAACGTCTCAATCGTTTTCCATTTTCTCTCAACATTTAGATTGTTGGTTTGAAATTCATGCTACGTGAGTATTTTGAAATGATTGCAGATAAAGGACAAGCACAACAATCTGAGGTGGTGTTCAAGAGAGGTGGTGATAGAGGATCATGTGATTGTTCCTTGACTAAGCCCCACACTTGTAGAAAATCCCAACCTTGTGAATGAATATACAAGCTCTCTAGTGTCTTCTCCTCCTCTCAATCCATGCAGTCCTCAATGGGAAGTTCATGTATTGAATGTTCCTTCTGCGGATGCAGCAGCCAACCTTGTCTTCAGAATCCATCAATCACTTGGAGATTGTGTCTCTATGCTATCCCTATGGTTACATCTTAACCATTGTGGGATTCAAAAACGAAATCGACATCAATTCCTTGAAAATTTTACTACGAAAAAATCTGGCGGAGCACCAAAGATTCTCTAGCATTGTGGTTACTATTCTCTTCCTTTTCTCTTTATTGGTTTATTTTTAATGCAAACTCTAGATGTATATGATTTTTTTTGATATACATACATTTGTGTATCGGTGACAGCTGTTTTTTAGAGAGGAGATAAGCTTCTCCATAGTTTCTAAGAATGATGGTATAATCTCGCTTGTAGATGATAACGTAGCTATTGGTTTACTGGTAAGAATTGATGGAATGGAGGGGGAGGGCAAAACTTCAACACCGTATTGTGAGTTAAAACAGAGGAAGCAAAAAGATTTTACACACAAAACACGCTCTTTATTTTCTGATCTGACCTCTTTTTATAGAGATTTAGATGTATTGAACTAAAATAGCTCTTATAAAAATAAGACTGCACATGACATCTACAGTCAACATGCACTTACAAATAGTTACTAAAATTAATTGTTTGTTAACAACTCATTTTCCAACAAGAATGTCATTTTATTTTTGCCCGAGTTTAGCATCGACGATATCGCTGTCAAATGTAAAGTGCAGCTCACTGTCTTTAATATATGGGCGAATACTTGTTTTTATATCAGCCGTTTTACAATTTCTATGCCATGGAACCCTTTGTGTTTTTGTTTTAAGCTGTCGCCTTATCTCAGGTCTGACCGTCTGTGTGAGAGCACTTCATTTTCTGCAGATCTTTATGGCTACCGGCAGATTTGGAAAGATATGTGGTCTTTTTTTGGTTTTGTAAAGACCTTTTACGCGGCAATCGTTTTATTTATTCTCCAATCAGCTTGACAGCTGCTTTCAAGTTTTCAACAAGTCTAATATTCTTTTCATTTGTCTATTGTGCGTAAGCAGACCTTCTGATAGCAGCCTTCTGCAAGCTTAACCAGTAACAAACTAGTATAGAGCTTTGTCCCTTGTAAATGAGACTCCCAAACAAATTAAGATGTGTCCGCTGAGTATAGACTGTTGGTTTATAGAATAGAGATAGAAACTCAACGTCTCAATCGTTCTCCATTTTCTCTCAACATTTAAATTGTTGGTTTGAAATTCATGCTACTTGAGTATTTTGAAATGATTGCAGATAAAGGACAAGTACAACAATCTGAGGTGGTGTTTAAGAGACGTGGTGATAGAGGATTATGTGATTGTTCCTTGCCTAAGCCCCACACTTGTAGAAAATCCCAACCTTGTGAATGAATATACAAGCTCTCTAGTGTCTGCTCCTCCTCTCAATCCATGCAGACCTCTCTGGGAAGTTCATGTATTGAATGTTCCTTCTGCGGATGCAGCAGCCAGCCTTGTCTTCAGAATCCATCATTCACTTGGAGATTGTGTCTCTATGCTATCCCTAATTCTCAATTCCACAAGCAAAGCCAATAATTCTAAAGCACCACCCACCATACCACAACGTACAGCGGCTGACCTAAAACCAAACGGCTTTCTGCAAACTGTGTACAATATGGCTGTAGCGCTTTGGCTTACATTCATTTTTCTTCTCGAGGTGGTGGCCACTCTGCTATGGAAACATGATACGAATTTATTGAGAGGAGGAAAGAAAGCCGCTGTTTGTTCAAAGCGTCTGGCTCACGTGACTCTCAGCATTGATGATATCTGGTTGGTTAGAAAGGCAGTGAATGGGGTAGGTCAAATGTTTCTTACTTTTTAAGGCCAATAGATGGTTATAACGTTGGGTCTTCATACGATTATCTTGCAGCAGAAAGTTTTCCTCCTGTCTTACTGTTAAAGTTGGTGGCAGACATTGAATGAGGTCATTATGGGAGCGCTTTCTGCTGGACTTGTGCGTTATATGAGCAGGCAACAAAATGGTGTGTATAATAATGAATTTCACTTACATCCTCTAAAATCTGACACTAACTCCATTCTTTTCTCCCTTCGAAATCAAGATAAAAATGTCTCGGTCTCACAGAAAGCGACAGCACATAAGAATCCAGCTGCAAGACCAGAGCATCTCCTTCCATTAAATTCTCATTTGAGATATTTGAAGGTTTTTCCTCTCAAAGGGGCTTGCTATTTTTCGTTATTAATATTTTTCTATTTTGAAGTTTATTTCATTACAAGTGGTATTAGAGAAGGATTCTAGCACTATGAGACAAGACTTTTTCTTAATATTGGAGGCTATTTTAGGAAGTGCATATTTCTCATACTTTGAAGATTTTTTTTCTTATTTTTAAAAGGTTTTGGAAAAACATATGCAAGTAGTTAGAAACCATATTTCAAAGGAATTGGAGTAAAATTGAGCAATTCATTGTAGAATTAGGGTTTCTACCTAATTTATTTGGAAAGTGTATATATCCAAAATCTTGCAATATTGACTATTGATTTATTTGGGTTTTGTACACAGTAAGAGAGGAGCCTACAATCCAAATTGTAGATAAATTAAAGCAGAATTAAGTGATTTATTGTAAAATTATAGTTTTAATAAAATCACTCTCAAGGCTACAAAATACTTGATTTTTCATTTTTTTTTGGGAAAGTGTGAACTAGGTCTTGATAAGTTATAGTAAAAATTTTAACTTATTTTGACTTTATTTATGTGATTTATTACAAAATTATTTTCTTTCATCATGAAAAGGCCTACAACAAGAGGCAAAATGAATGCTACCACACTTAGGAAATCTTCAAATAGGAATGCCAAGGGTGAAATTTCATCAATTAGGAATTAAATAAATAATTTTTCTAAGAAGTTGCACACAATTATTTAGAGAATGAAGTATTAGGGAAAATATTCACCTAGTAAGGTGGCATATAATGTTTTTGTTGGACATGAATTCTTTGGGCTTGACTCATATTTCAAGAAGGATCATTCCTTTAATAATCCTATGCTTAGACATTTCATACCTAAGTTGGATATAAGAAAATATGATGGTAAGGATCCAACAAAATGATTTTTTCAAATAGAGTAGTTATTTGATCTCCATTATGCTCTTGTCCAACAAAAGGTGATTATGGCATCATTATACTTGGAATTAGATTCTAAAATTTATTTCTATCGTTGATTATGTGATGAGAAGAGAAAGAAGGGTTGTGTGGTCACATGGTCAATTTTTCAAAAGGATCTTGCTACCTATTATGGAGATAACTTTTTTGATAGCTACTTCCGCCAACTCACTATTAAATTAATAAAAATAGGTACTATCAAGGACTATACTTAGTAATTTCAAGCCCTTGTCTATGAGTGAAGAGTATGATAAGAGAAAATTTTAAGGAATTATTTCTAGTGGGTTTAAAAGGACCACATAAAAAAGGATGTAAATTTTTTCCAACCATAATTCTTGTAACAAAGTGATATTTATGGAAAGAAAAGTTGAGAAAAATATTTTGGCCAATAGGTGAGAAGGGATTGTAAACATAAGATAAAGGAGATCTCCAACACATTCTTTACCTCAACCTAGTAGGTTGACTCCACAATAAATTGAGGATAAGAGAGAAAAGGGGTTGTGTTTTAGTTGTGACAACAAATATAGTCAAGGACATAAATGTAGTGAAAATAAATTATTCTATATTGAAGGTCTATGTAAGGAAGAAGAGGAGGAACAAATATTATAGGGCGATCGGGGGTCAGATGAAGAATCACATCATTCTCAGCCAATCACTTCTTGTCATGTACTCTTGGGTTTTATCACCCCACAAGCTCTCAAGGTAGTAGGTTTGTTAAAGAAACAAAAAGTAATAGTGTTGATTGAGTTAGGTAGTACTCATAATTTCATCAACAAAAAATTGGCTGCTCATTTAATTTATTTTATATATCCAACTCCAAAGTTTTAAGTCTTTATTGTTGATGGTGGTACTATTAGTTATTTTAAATAAAATCATAGCATTAAATTATCCATTGGAGATTATCAACATGATTGTCCAATGTATGTTATCTCCATGGGCATAGTAGATATTGTTTTGGGAGTATAATGACTTACTACATTGGGAACAATTGAGATGAATTTCCAAGAGCTATTCATGAGATTTCAATCAAAAGGTAATATAGTAGAGCTAAGAGTGTTGAAGGAAAAGTCCCCATAAATTGTAATATCTCATCAAATACAAAATTTGCTTAAAAAATCCTGATGGATTTGTGGCCCAATTATGGTCATTAGAAACCTATCAATGTAATATGCCCATCCATCTTAATTTATAAGTAATAATTGATCATCACTCAATGGCTTTTAGAGATATGGTTAAAGGAATTCCTCCTAAAAGGGATCATGATCATACCATACAACTAGTTCCAAGGGGCTAGTCATCCAACATCTAGCGTTACAACTACCCATATATACAAAAAAGTAAGATCAAAATTATTTTTGAGGATATGCTAGAGGCAAGAATTATTGTGTATAGTCTAAGTTCCTACCCCTTACCCAAGGTGATGGTGTGTAAGAATGATGAAACCTAGCACATGTGCCTAGATTATATAGTTCTTAACATGTACACCATCAACACCTTAAGACCCCATAGTTCTCAAGACTATATAGTTCTTAAGACCTTAGGTCATAGGAGGGTCTTAAGCAATAGGTTGCCCTGATCTACCTTAAGCTTGTTAAGTGATTTAGAAAGTTTGAGAGATTAAGGTTGAAAAGGAAGAGAAATTCAGTTGCTACTATCCTCCTACTAACTCAAATGATTCAGGGGGTCAAATGAGCTGATTCTAAGAGTTCAATCTATGACTCAGATAGCTCACTACCTAAGGACAACAACATGAGACATGGACAATGTGACATGTTGGCATCTTAGTGGAGCGTTAGAATCCATATGGATAGGGAGTGCGAGGAGTAGATAAAAAAACTAGGGAACAAGCTATCAAATTGACTAATAGATTTTATGTTATAATAGAATGTAAATAAAGTACATAAACACAATACAACAAGAAGAATACTCTAACTAGTCTATCTTTGAATTGACAAAGAAGGATAAGGAAGTGATATTGAACTTTGTGCAACTCAATCCTTCAGATAGCTCCAACCAAAAAGTGTCTACACACACAAGACCAAGAAAAATGTTGGGCTTGTTTTTAAAGGTCTACCTTAGTTAGTCCCCCACTTTGGTGTTTCCACCTCCACAGACAATTAGATAACAATGATTATATAGAAAGACATTTGATAAATAAAATGTATTGGAAATGAAAGTACCAAGAAATACACATACAATAATATGATGCAAAAGTGAATGAGAATGGTGGATATCACCTTCCCAGCCATGTGCTCTGAAGGAAAGTAGAGTAAGGTGTGATCTTGCAAGTTCTCCAAAGAGAACACTGCCACAACAATGGAGAGGAGGAGCCAAAAAAATAGTAGCTTGCATCTACAATGGAGGTGATGGTGAATCTTGTAAGTGTGTAAGTTGATGAGAAAAGCGTCAAGAATTTAGTCATGTGTTTAGAGATGGTGAAGAAGTTCCAAGAAGATGAATGGAATGAAAGATCATGTAATTTGAAATTCAAAATGGAGGAAAAGGAGCCATTTTGCATCAGTCAAGGGGGAAAGAGGCATTACGGTTTGTTTCCAATGGAGAAACGTAATGCCTCTACAAATTCCAAAGGAAGGAATTCTAATAGGATGGTAGCATGACATGCAAACTGTATCCACATGGTGCATGTTCATCCTTGACAAAATTCCTCCATTGACACAAAAATAGGCTATCGGTTAGATAAGGAAAGGTGGCAGATGTTAGGAATACATCATCAAAATTATATTTTCTAAGGTGAAGGATATGAAAATGGGGAATTTCCAAGGGGTATAAATTCACACCATTACATTTTCCCCTACTTTAGAGAGCATACACATTAGTGAATGTGAGGTAAGTCCTAGAGAAAATGCTAAAAATCATATACCTAAACTGTCAAGGAAGTAGACCACAATATGACATGCTCAGACATGTAGGAGAGAGAAGTGGCTTTATAGGTGCTTGGTCCTATGGAAATTTGAACAAAAGCTCGACAAGTGCTCGGTCCTATAGAAATGGCTCCATGATTGCTCGGTCTTGTAGAAGGTGAACAAAGGTTCTATAGGTGCTCAATCCTACATAATGAAAGCGCTTTACAGGTTCTCAGTCCTACAAAGGAGGTGCCATAGGTTCTTGGTCTTGTGGATTGGAAATTAAAGGCTACGTAGAGTTTGATTGGCCCTTATAAGTGCTTGGTCCTGCAAGGCAACCTTGACGAGGTGCTCAGTCCTCCAAGATTGATTGTAAAAGAAGCTTCAAAGGTGCTTGGTCTTGCAATGTAACATGTTAATCCATAGAAAAAACATCTTAGGCAAGCAAAAGTCACGCAGATAGACAGTCATATCTTAGAACAAACAATTGAAGGAGAAGTTTTTCAAAGGGGTCCCTCGAGAACCCTTCAAGATTACAAGGGGCCCACACAAGTGAATGCTTTGTTTGAAAAGTGATAACATTTTTATAAATGATCCTATCATCAAGGAATATTTCTAAAAGATATTTTTCATCAAGGAATCCAAAAAAATAGAATGGCATCCTCAAAGGTGAGTTTTCAATTATTTTTGCTATGAATTTGATTTCAAAAGAAAATATTGTTAAGGGTATCCTTATAGAAGGATGCAACTTTTGAAAAATACAAAATTTTCAGTAAGGGATTCATTGGCCACTAAATGCACCTTATTGAAAATTGGAGTAGTATACTCCCATAGATGGTGCACATGAATTAAAGGAGAATGTGGCATCCTAAGGAGCGAGAAGATGCAAAGATGTTGTGGCCCATGATACATGAAAATATGTAGACATGGAAATTTTGTTGCACACATGAGGGACAACAAATAAGCACCACAACATTAGAAAGCAAGCAAAGAAGAGAGAATGATAAACGAGGAAAAATAAGAAAAGACGAAGAAACCAAGAGATAAGGGGATCTAGTAATTCAAGGCCAGAACTGCTCTTAAATATAGATAGAGAGATGTAATATAATATACATATGAATTGTCATCAATCTCCAAATGTATCAAAACATGAAGATAAAATAAAAATAAAAAATTGGATCAACATGGAAAGGAGGCCTAAATGCCCCCAACACTTTGCATCGTCCCCAATTGTTGAACATGAAGATACAACATATAGAGGAAGTTTACGACAAGATTTCGTTCCTTTATCCAAACACCTACAATGGTGACAAAGGTTCTCTTAGAACACACAAAAAAGGCATGAGGGAAACACAACACACACAAATATAATCTATAAATGAAGAAGAGGCACTCTCCTAGTCCTCATCAACCAAGAGGCCATCATTCTCCCAATCTAGATCATCATAAAGGGAGGGTGGATGAACCTAGAAGGGTGGGATAACATGGGGAGCACCCTCCATTTCTCATATGATAAGAGCTAAGGAAGAAGGCCCCTCAAGGTCATCTTCACCCAACTCTTATGACATAAAAGCCATTGATCTTGCAAAGATCGTTGACAAAACTGGGACACCATCTATCGAGCTAAACATGCACTTGATAGTAGTGCCATGTGTTAACTAAGTAGGAGATGAAGGAGACGCCCAAGATCCACCATCAATCTCATTGAAAGAGACAATGAAAAACTCAAGAGACGTTGAGGCTACCTCTATCATAAGGACGGTGCAAGCCAAAGGGGAACCCTCTCTCTCAAAGGTGATCTCTTCTTCTGACCTCCATTGGAAGTGAGGTAATCCTCCAAATTACACTTCATCAAAGGATACAAAATACCTATAGAAGAAAAAAAGGTGAGGAAGAGTATAAGGTTGTAGCGAACACCACCATGGTGTTCAACATGTCCATGGGCTGATAAAATGGAGGGATGTCTAGAAGAGACATCAGAAAATGAGGCTTTATTGAGGGAGCAATGAACACTTATACCCTTTTGGGGTAAGGCTCATCAACATTCGTAGGAGTCAGAAGCAAGATTGAGGTGACAAGAAATGAAGTGGAAGGAACAAAAAAGGGGGGCACAACAAAATATTTTGAAACAAGAGCTATAGGCACCTCTTCTACCTTTTGCGAGGCAGCTTGCTTAGTAGTCATAGCCTTCCTCTGATGCTTACACTTGCACGTAAGCTAGTTTCGTTTTCTATGAGAAGTAGAACTTTCTACTTGAGAAGGAACAAGAGGCTCCTATTCTACCATAGGCATGTCCTTCATAACCATTGCCGGTGGAAGGGAAACCTCTTGGATGAGAGTGGGAGTAGGAAGTGCAGGAGTGAAAATTGCAATAGGTGGAGAAGTGGACTTAGGCATCTCGACGAACGGCCTCTTTCCATTCACCAACCTGTTGGAACCTTCAAAATTTTCAAATTTTTAGTGCCCATGTTAAAAATTTGCCTCTGCACACTTAGAAGTGTACTTGCAAAATCTGCCTAAGTGAACCACTTTGGAGGGTCACAATTTGTAGCCAGTTGATTTTCATACCAAAACCCCTGATGGACATACTCATGTGGCATATGGTAACATACATGTCAATTTTTAGCTTCCTATAATGAGTTTTGACCGTGTTTTGAAAAGCGAAGCTGGAGGGTTCTGGCACTGTTTTGCTATTTGCAAACTCTCTTTCCTATGAGTTGGCCACCTGTTCGAGTTGATATTTTACAGTTGGAGGATTTTCAAGACAAACAAATTGTTGCTCTCCATTCTTCCTTCATTAATGTACTCCCTAGTCTGATTTCAAAGCCTCATGATTTGATTTGCTATTTTTTCGAGGCCAAAAGCAAATGCAGTTTGTTCTATTTTCACACTTGCATTTTTAGAACTTTTCAAGGTGGTAAAGTTTGACACTCAATATCTTTTGATGAATAATGATTCAAGGAAAGCCCTCTTGCACACATACTCAGTGTACCCAAATGACCTTGTGTGTCCAGTGGTAGTTCCCTAGGAGATGATTTGATATTTTTTCAAAGTGGCAACTTTGTGAGCTTTAATTGGTTTTGAGTAGATACAGTTGCAAAAATGCCTGAGTGAACAACTTTGTCGATTAATATCTTTCACCTTAGGATCCATTTTTCCAATCCATCTATTGCACTGCATTATTGGGTCAAATATCTACACGCCTATTCAATTTCGCACCTCCAGGATAAGTTCTGATGGGTTATTTAAATGCTTTCTAATCGCAACATGGCCAAAATTGGTGTTTCAAAAGGTTTCAAATTTTTTTTGTTTTGGTTTTAAATGTCTATAGGTTTATTTTCATAAAAAAAAAAGGTCATTTGATGCATTATTTTAATGCATTTCAGTCATGGCAAAGGCATCCTAAGGGCCAGCTTACAAAGGAGGTACTTGAATTTTAAGGGCTAGGACAAATTTAAGAAAATGGGTTTTCTCTAAATAATTGATAATGTCCCTATGCAAATTTTCGTAGCTTCAGGTGTCTCGGTTTTCCTGCAGTGAATTTTCCCTATTTGGTACGCAGACAAAATTGAAATTTGCAAAGTTTCTAAAGTCTTCAAATATAGTATTTAAAATGTTATAAAAGTGAAGTGCATGTGAATTATGGGAAATTTAGGGAAAATTTATTATTTGCTTCAAACTTTATAAAGTTTAGCTTTTAATCTTTGCTTTCCCCGGTTGCTCGTGAAAGCTCATGACAACAGAAAGTCACAGGGGCACAGGGAGATTGTTGGGAGCCTTGTAAAGGGCAGATTTTGATCTATAGTCTATGTTGCAATGGAGATTGATGTCTTTCCTTCCCTTTGGAGGTTTTTTGAGGCATTTTGATGCAGATTGAGATGTGTTGTTCTAATATTGCAATCACGTTTTTTGAGCTTCCAGGCATCTTTTGGGGGTCAATTGGAGCTCAAATTTGTTGTTCTATGCTTGAAATACATCTCCTAACCTATCCTATTGCCTAGGCAAAGCTTTTAAGTGTTTTTGAAATGGATTTTGAGTGCCAGCATGGTCCATAAAGCCCTCTCATTTAGAAAAACGACCCCAACTTGCATTTGTAGTCAAAATGTATCAAAATTGCTTAAGAAAATTCTTACATAGGCCATTGAAGCCCATTAATGATGGTAGCCAAGGATGCAAAGCAGGAGACAATAATTCCTAGCTAGCTCATGAAGAGAAGACATGATGTCATCAACAACAACAAGGAAGCGAGAATTGAAAGATAGAAGGCAAGATGGAGCTTGTGAAAAATATTTACTTGCAATATTTTGAGCTTTTATTATTGGTGCTAAACCTTTATTTAAAGCTTTAAATAAATGTTTTCCCGTGAGCCCATGAATTTGATAACACTGTGTAAGAAGAGTGATGAGAGAGTGGGGAGAGGCTCATGCTGGGCCCATGCAAAGTATTTTAGAAGCATTTTTAGAACATTATTGTTGATGTTGTAGAAATTGAGAAATATGGAGAATAAAAGGCACATGGGTAAATAGTTTTGTAGCCTAATATAAATTTTAAAACAACCTCTAAAAGTTAAAGTGAAATTTACAGCAAAGATTTTAAATATGAGGTGAAATGGTAAGGTAAAATATTGCCCGATTATATGGTTTTTTAAAATCTTTACCATTTTAAAGGGATTTCACCTAAGGATTAAAAGCTATTTGTTGTGGGGAAAATGCCAAGATTTTAAAGGCATGAGAGAATATTTTATAAAGTGAATAAAGTATTCACTTTGTAAGATAAAATTCTTTATTTGCTGGAAGTGTAAAATGTTACAACAAAATAAGAGGGTGGAATAAATAAAGCTTTCACAAGAGAGTGAAATAAATTTTCAACTTCAGGAAAAAACAAATGGGTGGAGTTTTTTCACAAAGAAGCTGAAAGTTTTTTTTTACCACAGAGGTAATTGAAGAGTGATTTTCACCACATGGATAAAATGGAATGAAGACTTTCACAAAGATATTTTTCGGTTGCAAGGATATTTTCAATAGCAAGGGCATAATAGAGAAGGTCATCATGAAGGGAATATTTTTTTGTTAGAAGGCTAGCAAGTGCAAGATGCATGAATCTAGGAGTAGATTGAAACTCCTTCAACAAGCAAAGGCAGTTATGGATCAACAAGAGTTGAAAATGCCAGGTGTCAATTGAAGATGTAGTTTTAGGATTTCTCCTTCTTCTATATCTTCTTTCTTCTTCTCATTTGTATGGGTTCTGATACTTTTGGTCTATGGGAAGGGAATAGAGAATGCTTAGCTGGGAATTGGGGTTTTACTTATAGTAAATGAATGTATAGACTTTTGTAATAGTTTCATTTATTTTGAGTAAATCAATAAAAATATTGTAGAAGTTATCTCCATTTTGTGTTCTCAGATAGCATATAGATTAAATATAGCAATGATATATTGATTTGTCATTGCAATATTTTTGCAGAACTTTGTGTGATTTGTATATGGGTTTCTTCAAGTAAAGAATTAAATTTTGTATGTAAATTACTATGGGTTTGAGGGAAGGGAATGGATCTTTAAGTATGATTATGTAGTAATATGAGAGGTTCCAATTAATGTAAAGCATTAATTGTTAAAGGGCCACTAATTTGAAGTAAGTTGTTGATTAAATTTGTATTCATGATCTTAGGTATGACTCCATGCCTTAGGATTAGGTACTGATCTGTGACTTTAGGGTATGTGTAGGATCATGATGGGCCAAAAAGTGGCAATATAATGGGTATGTGTAGGGTATGTGGCTGATGACTATTTTTTTACCCAAAATTAATGAAATGAAAAGGGTTTTTAAAGGAGTTTCTTAGCTTTCCACCAATATAAATTATACTTTATTTTGAATTTAATAAGAAATTATTATTCATTTTCTATTTGAATTACAACTAAAGTACTAATTGATAGGCTGATTGAAAAACATCTATAGCTTTCAAACGGTATCATATTTTTGAATCAAACATGTGTCACATTCTATGCTTAGATACTATAGGATTAAAAAAGAAAAATTGAATTTCATGAAGTTTTGACCAAGTTAGGTGGTTAGACATACAAGTTTTATATTTTTTAAAAGTTGTAATAAAAAATTCATAATTAATTATTTACTTAGAAAAAATTAAAAAAAAAAAATGCATCACATCCAGACATGAGTCCTCTACTTATATGGGTATGTGCAAGATCATCATGGAAAAAACAGGCCCTTAAGTGGCAAAAAATCCAGAAAAATCAAAATTAGGCAACTTTATGTAAAAGTTTGAATAAGTCATCTATATTATTTCAAAAATATGTAGGAATATAATTTGTAGCAAATTGAATGTAGTTTCTAAACTACTAGGTTTTTTTTAAAGAAAAAAATTCTATTTGGTGAAAATTTGAAATTTCAATGTAGTAGTACTTAAATTTTAGGGAAAAATAAGAAGTGTGTATGTCTTACCACCCTAACCACAATAAAATGAAAATATTTTTTTATAAGATTTTAGATATAAGTAGAGGACTCATTTTCTGATGCGATGTTTTTTTTTTTTTAATTTATTTCCAAGTAAATAATTATTTATGATTTTTTTTATTACAACTTTTAAAAAATATAAAAACTCATTTGTTTGACCACCTTAACAAGGTCAAAACTTCATGAAATTCAATTTTTCTTTTTTTAATTCTATAGTATGTGAAGCATGTTTTGGATTCAAAAAATGTAATACCGTTTGAAGGTTATAGATGTTTTTCAGTCAGCCTATCAATTAGGGCTTTAGTCGTAATTCAAATAGAAAATGAATAATAATTTCTTATTAAATTCAAAATAAAGTATAATTTATATTGGTGGAAATATGAGAATCTCTCCTTTAAAAACCCTTTCTGTTTCACCAATTTTGGGTAGAAAAAGTCATCAACCACATACCCATCATATTGCCACTTTTTGGCCCATCATGATCCTGCACATACCCATATATAAAATCTTATAAAAAAATATTATCATTTTATTGTGGTTAGGGTGGTTAGACAGACACCTACTTCTTATTTTTTCCCTAAAATTTAAGTACTACTTCATTGAAATTTCAAATTTTCACCAAATAGATTTTTTATTTTTAAAATAAACCTAGTAGTTTAGAAACTACATTCAATTTTTACAGATTCTATTGTTACATATTTTTGAAATATTATAGATAACTTATTCAAATTTTTACGTCAAGTTGCCTAACTCTAATTTTTCTAAATTTTTTGCCACTTAAGGGTTTGTTTTTTCCATGATGATCATGCACATACCCTTTACCTAGATCATTTTTAGAAACAATCTAAATCATTAAAAACCCTTTTACTTTAATGTTCATTTTCTTGTTGTTTAAGTTATCTCTATTCTACATATCTTCATGATGTTTGAAAGAGTATAGAGGCTGAGTTTGAGAGAGTTTCATCTTTTAACCCTCTATGTGTTTGAGATGAAGATAGCTAAATTACTTTTTCTTAGCAATGTTCAATGAAAATGGGATTATTCTTGAACTTGATAGGATATAAAAATACTGATCATTCATATACCTAAGTACTATCCATTTTCATAGGTCTGTAAGTAGTTGCTTGGGATGAGTTTATCATACATGCAAACCTACAATTAGGAGCACCCTCCTGAGTCCTATGGAGCTCAAAGTGCAGAAGGGTTTCATAGCCTTGTTCATTGGATTTTCTTGTCTTCAACCTATTGATAGTGCAGATTCCTTGTCCTAAATTTGTAATCCCATAGTTTAGGCATTTTGTTCCTCCTTAGGGTTGAAGGTTGCAAGAAAAAGAACCAACACACCCAAGGGGTGGGAATGGTAGGAGACCATGGAAGCCAAGATGTAGGGGAATATCCACAAGGATCCTTACCCTTACCATAGACAATGAGCCTCAACACCATGGGTAAAACAAGAAGTTTGAATATTTGACATGTGGGCTTCTACCAAGTAGACACCATTCGACTCCCCATGCGAGGCATGGGAGTAGAGGTCGAAGGTGCCATAATATGGTGGGAGGCAAAAGCAGATGAGACAAAAAAAGAATAGGAAGCCTCCTAGGCATGAGAAAACTTCCCCTTCCCCTTTTGGGAGGAGGAGGAGGTCACTTGTTGCTACACAATCATAGATCCTTTGACTAAAATAGCATAAGGGGAGATAGATTAGGTCACCTTTGGTGCTATACCACCATTCATATATTTGAAATAGGTGTGGTACAACAAGTCCATCCTTTGAGGAAGCGAACCAATCAGGGTAGGCTAAAAGTGAGGTAACGAGTAGTCCCATTTGACACCAAAGGCTTATACCTAGTGTCATGCACAATGTGCACAAAACCCTCATTAGAAAATTTTAAACACTTATGAATTATCGAAGTGGGTGCATTCATGGAAACTAGCCATGGGATGCCTAGTTTCAATCTAAACAAGTCCGACTCTAGGATGGTATAATTGAAAGGAGCATTTACAATCCTAGGTCCTACCAAGACTAAAAGAGTGATGGAACCAATTGGAGGAACTGGCATTTTGTCATGTGTACATCTTGTGGTTTTAAAATTTTCATATTCCTCCCTATGTAAGAAGTTTAATAGAAGAGTCTCATTTGTTATAATGTTAACATGACTTGTGGCGTCAAGTAGAACACTAGTCACAATGTTCTCGTCAATGCGAGTAGGAATGTACATAGGAGAAGGATTTTTATTCATGCTCATAGGCAATTCTTGCAATGTGAAAGTTATAGCTAGTAATTCATTCGTAGGTAGAGTGAGAGTAATAGGTGTAAATGAAACCATGTTTACTTACTTCAGGAACTTAGGGGAAGCATAAAAAGGAGGTTCAACAATTAGGTTTGTAGAGTGAGACAGAAAGGGATCTATGTAGATCTACAACTCGTTATTAGCCTTTGCCACAAAATTGTTAGCATTTTGCTTCCCATCAAGGTGGATAGTACTTTCATCGATGTGATCTTGTATCTCGTGATGCAAGTGCATGCATCTTTCGATATCGTTTATGGGAATTTGATGGTACTAGAAAAATGTGTTCTCTTTGTACCAGTCGGGGTAAGGTTCAGTAAGGGGTTGATGATCTGGCAGGGTTATCAATTTATCTTTGAATAATTTCTTAAGGATAAAAGAGTATGATTTTGATAACTTCATAAATTGTCTATTGTGTTTGAGCCCTTTGTCGCTAGACACAACAACTACATTCACAATAGATTTACCTTTATGAGAGATTGACACAATAGACCTACCCTTAGGATGGGATCATGAGGAAGATCCCCCAAATTTGGGAATTGTATGCTGGTACTCGCAATGTGGCACAAAGATGTGCAAAAAAAGGGAATTTCATCAAAGAAACCTTCTCCTACCAAGATCTATGCAGTTTTTTGATGAAAACCTTCTACACATCTGAGTTAGAAAAAGGATAGAATAACAATGAAAATAACTCTTGATATCGAGTAATGAAATTAGTTATCTTCTCATTCTCTCCTTGCTTACATCAGATGAGGTCTAAAGATGCCATATTCAGCTTGATGTTTGCTTGCAACTATTGGAGAAACTAATTCACAAGTTGACCAAATGAAAATATGGAGTTATTAGGCAAGGAATAGTACCATTCAGCGGCTTTGTCCTTAGAGATCTTGAGAACAATTTAACAATTAAGGCATCATGGTGGAAGAAATTTGTACACATGGTATTAAATGCTAAGACATGCATTTACAGATCTCCCTTACCACCATACTTCTCAAAATTTGGAATATCCATCCCCTAGGGGATATGAGTGTTTATAATTTCTATTGATAAAGGATTGTGATGAAATAAAGGATAGAAAATTGGTTGGTAGGTGGCTTGGGATAGGTTCACTAACTGATTTTGCATCTGGCCCATGTTCTATAGTAGAGCATTTAGAAAAGGATTAGATGATGAGATAGGACTAGTGGAACTCCACCAAAACCACCGCTAGAACCACCAAAGCCACTAGAACCACCACCCCCCATTCCACCAAGGTTTCCACCACCAAAGCCAGTATGGCCCCTAGAGTTACCATTGCCATAATTGGAAATAATAGTGCTAAAACCTAGAGGGAACATTTCACTTTGATGATCAAAGGTGTCTTAGGCATGGTGGTGATATTGATGGAAGGGTCTGATTCGGCCATGTATATTGATGTCATTGGCATCGATATTCCTATCTTCCTTCTAGAGGTTTTGAGCCTAGAACCTCGAGTAATAGCTGATCTAAAACTATATGAGCAGACATATGCTTCTACTGTGGTAGTGAGGCCTCGTAGAAGTTCCAAACCTACTTGATCTTTTTCTAACATATATCTCATTTCATTGACAAGCCTAGGAGCCCCAGCCATGTTTCATTCTTTTCCCAAATGATTCATGAGATCCAACAACATCCTATCTAGAGCAAGGAGATTCTTTGTAGGAATAAAGAGAGAATCATCCTTGTTTGGAGATGGGGCTATAGGAGAAACATGAAGAGTAAAAGCATGAGTGGCCTCCCCAAGGAAGCTCACCTTTGTCTCTAAAATTAGATTTCCTGAGAAGTAAACTAGTAGTGAAACCTATAGTGACCTTCAAGTAATCCATCTCTAGTTTTTGTACGTGTCTTTTAACAACATACCTAGAGGTTGTAGACTGGGTTGTAAAGCTCATAAATCTTCACAATGTGCATGTTTGTAACCCTCACAAAATGTGAGAGAAAGAATATTGATAGAAGAAATAGATGCTATGATGTTCACATCAGGTTCATCAAAATGTAGAGGAGGGGGACTGACTACTCTGAGACCCTAGGTCATGGGAGGATCTTAAGCAATAGACTGCAATGATCTACCTCAAGCTTGTCAAGTGATTTGGAAAGGTTGAGAGGTTAAGGTAAAAAAAGGAAGAGCAATTTAGTTTCTATTTTCCTCCTGCTAACCTAAATGTTTTAGGGGGTCAAATGAGTCAATTACTAGAGTTCAATCTATAACTCAGATAACTCACTGCCTAAGGACGGCAATGCAGGACATATACTCTAGCACAGTGCGTTGGCATCTCAGTGGGGCACTATCATCTATACAGATAGGTACTATGAGGAACATATAAAAATAGTAGGGAACAAGTTGATAGAATGACTAATATATTTTATCCTATAATAAAATGTAAATAAAGTACAAAAATGAAGTAAAACAAGAATAATACTTTAACTAGTCTATCTTTGAATTGACAAATAAGGATAAGAAAGCGATAACAAAATTCATGCAACTTGATCCTTTGAATAGCTCCAACAAAAAAGTACCTACACACACAAGATCAAGGAAAATGTTGGGGATGTTTTTAGAGGAATTCCTTAGTTAGTCCCTCACTTTGGTTTTTCCACCTCCATGGACTGCCAAAAGCAGCAATTGTATAGAAAGATGATAAAGAAAGTGTATTGGAAATGGAAGTACCAAGAAATAAGAAAACAATAATATGTTGCAATGTTAATAAGATGATGCAAAATTGAATGAAAATGATGGATATCAGCTTCATAGCCATGTGCTCTCAAGGAAAGTAGAGGAAGGTGTGAGATTGCAAGTTCTCGAAAGCGAACGCTGTCACAATAATAGAGAGTAGGAGCCAAAAAAATAGTAGCTTGTAGCTACAATGGAGGTGAAGGTCAATCTTGGAAGTGTGTAAGTTGATGAGAAAAACATCTAGAATTCAATCAAGTGGGTAGAGATGGTGAAGAAGTTCTAAGAAGATGAAGGGAATGAAAGATCAGGCAATTTGAAAGTCCAAATGGAGGAAAATGAGCCATTTTGTGTTGGTCGGTCAAGGGGGAAGGAGGCATTACAATTTGTGTCCAATGGAGAAACGTAACACCTCTAGAGATTCCAAAGGCATGCATCTTGTCAGGACAACAATGTGGCATGTGGGCATCCACATGGTGTGTGCATGTCCCTAACAAAATTCCTCCACCAACATATGAACAGCCTTTCAAGTGGACAAGGAAAGGTGGTGGATGTCGGGATTGCATCATCAAAATTACATTTTCTAAGGTGAAGTGTATGAAATTTTTGAATTTAAAAGGGGTGAAAATTCATGCCATTATAGTTTCCTACTCTATTCATTGATGATCTGTTGGATGAATTGAATGGAGCTATGTATTTTACAAATTTAGAACTTAGATCAACTTATCACTAAATTCGAATTAAGGAAAAAATATTTCTAAATCAACATACTGAACTCATGAGGGTTATTATGAAATTTTGGTGATGCCATTTGGTCTTACTAATGTACCATCTATATTTGAATGTTTGATGAACTCCATATTTAAGAAATTCTTGAGGAAGTTTGTATTAGTGTTCTTTGATGATATATTGGTTTATAACAAGAGATGGGAAGAACACTTGCAACATGTATATCAAGTATTATAAGTTTTTGAAGATTATAAACTCTATGCTAACTCATCCAAGTGCGCTTTTAGTCTCAACAAAGTGGAGTACTTGGGACACATAGTTTCACATGGAGTAAAGGTGGATCCTAACAAAACTAAAGCTATCATGGAATGGCTTGTTCCTAAAACCATTAAAAATTGATGGGTTTCTTGGGATTTACTCGATACTAAAAAATATTTGTGAAGAATTATTTATGTATAGCAACACTCCTCAAAATAGTGGGTTACACTTTTTGGCCAAACTTGACAATGAAATGAACATTTTGAACTAAATATTCAATTTCAAACACCTATAGCTACTAAACCATGGGGAATTTGAAGATGATGCAAACTAGTATTTTGTGGCATATTGTCTATAGATTATATATATATATATATAAATTTGGAATCAAATTGCACTTCTTTTTCCATCTCCTTTGATAACTAGTTTTTAACTGTAAACACCATTTTTAAAGAGTGATGTTTAATGAGTAGAACATAACCTTTTTTCTATGAAGTATAAAATTATAATTTCTTTTGAATTTATATTTGTAACTATGATATCTAGATCCTTCATTTGGTTTCATAGTGTTTTATTGAATATTTTTTCTTAGCTAAGTTTTGAAGTTAAACCAATTACAATTTACCATTTTTAAAGAGTGATGTTTATTGAGTAGCACATAACCTTTTTTTTATGAAACTTGGATAAAATTCTTTTTTTTTTTAATTTATATTTGTAACTGCGATATCTAGATCCTTCATTTGGTTTCATAGTGATTTATCGAATATATTTTTCTTAATTAAGTTTTGAAGTTAAACCAATTACGATTTATACATAGGTTTTCTATGTAGCACATAACTTATTTTGTATGTATCAAAATTCAATTTATATTTTTGTTGGATCAAGGACAAAAATTCCAAGAGCATAGATACATTTTAATTTTTTTTGGTAATCTACTATTTTTCCACATGTGCAAAATAAAGAGATTGATTTTCGGTGAAAAACCTACATTCACAAGAAATAAAAAATAAAAAATAAAAATATAATCAAATTAAATATATTTAAAATTATACTTTTTGGGAAGCTTATAATAAGGACTACATACTTACAAAACATAAATTTTAAATAAATTCATTTGATCCCCCAAAAAGTAAATCAAAAATGGTTTTTTATCAGTATTTTGATAGGTGTAGAGGAGACTCCATTATAGGTATGGTTTAAATCTAGCGGGGTTATATCCAAGCGTGTTTGACCTAAGGGGGTTTGGTCAAACCATTTTCAATTAAAACCATTTAAATGGAACCTTTCAAGGCTTAAATTGTTATATTTTCTAAAAATATATGATTTCAACAAAAATCAAGTTGTCCCAAAAAGTGTAACCCATCATTGTGGCAACACCATTGTCAAGAGAAGGATTATTTTCATTGGAATGAGTCTACCAATGCAACATTTAATGGTTTGAAGGAGGCTATGAGCAAAACAACAGTGCTTACCACTCCAAACTTCACCAAGGATATTATTATTGAATGTGATGCTCCAAAAAATGGTATAGGAATAGTTCTTATGTAGGAGGGTTGACTTATTACTTTTGAGATTTGTCAAAATTAAAGGTAATAATCAACTCAAACCTAATTTTTTGATAAGGAAATGTTAGCTATCCTTTATGTAGTAAAATAATGGATACATTATCTAATGGATAGATACTTCAAGGTTAAGATAAATCGTGATAGCTTAAAACATTTTTTGGAACATACATTATCTTCTGAAGAGCAACAAAAATGGGTTACTAAGATGTTGGTATATGACATTGAGATTGTATATAAGAGAGGGAAGGAAAATGTTTTGATAGATGCACTATCTAGGAAGGATGAGAAGGATGAAGCTTTATTGTGTATTATTTCAATATCACAAGTTGATTGAGTAGCAAAAGGAAAATAATAGTGGCTAAATGATGAAATGCTACAAGTAATCTCATTCATCTATTATAAAGTGATCCTAGTAGTTCAGATAAGTTTTGTTGGAAGGGTATGTGTAGGATCATCATGGAAAAATCAGGCCCTTAAGTGGTAAAAAATTTAGAAAAATTAGAGTTAGGCAACTTGACGTTAAAATTTGAATAAGCTATCTATATTATTTCAAAAATATCTAAGAATAGAATCTATAGAAAATTGAATGTAGTTTCTAAACCACTAGGTTTATTTTAAAAAATAAAAATCTATTTGGTGAAAATTTGAAATTTCAATGCAGTAGTACTTAAATTTCAAGGAAAAATAAGAAGTAGGTGCTTGTCGACCACCCTAACCACAATAAAATGATAATATTTTTAGATATAAGTAGAGGACTTATGTCCCGATGTGATGCATATTTTTTGTAATTTTTCCAAGTAAATAATTAATTATGAATTTTTTATTACAACTTTTAAAAAATATAAAACTCGTATGTCTAACCACCTTAACTTGGTCAAAACTTCATGAAATTAAAACCTTTTTTTTTTAATCCTATAGTATGTGACACATGTTTCAGATTCAAAAAATGGGATACCGTTTGAAAGCTATAGATGTTTTTCATTCAGACTATCAATAAGGACTTTAGTCATAATTCAAATAGAAAATGAATAATAAATTTTTATTAAAGTCAAAGTAAAGCATAATTTATATTGGTGGAAAGTTGAGAATATCCTATAATAACCCTATTCATTTCATTAATTTTGGGTAAAAATAAAGTCATCAGCCACATACCCTACACATACCCATCATATCGCCACTTTTTGGCCCATCATGATCCCGCACATACCCGAAAGGGAGTTTTTTGTGGTATAAATAAAATTTCTATCTTTGCAGGAATTCTACTCCCAATCAAAATATTCTCATAGAGATTCATGAGTCTCCAGTGGGTAGTCATTTAGGATTTTGAAGAATTATCATCAAGTCAAGCAAGACTTCTTTTGGGAAGGGCTAAAAGGTGATGTTCAAAATTTTGTTGGTGAATATTTTTTTTTTAGAGAAATAAAGAAGAGAAAATTAAGACATCTAATCTCTTACAACCATTGGTTATTCCTAGCTAACATTGAGAAGAGTTCTCCATGGACTTCATCATAGGGCTTCCAAGATATAAAGATAAGAATGTCATCATGGAATTTGTGGATTACCTCACTAAATATGCACATTTTATTACATTATCATATCCTTTTACAAAAAGTATAGTGGAAAAATATTTCTTGGAGAATATACAAAAACTACATGGTACACCTAAGGTTATTGTTAGTGACCATTATCCTATCTTTACTAATAAATTTTGGACAAATTTGTTCTCATGTTTTGGTATTCAATTAGCTCATAGTTCTTCATACCATCTCCAATCTAATGGAAATATTAAAGTTTTTAATATATTTTTAGAAATATATCTATGTTGTATAATTATAATTATAAACACTTCAAATAAATAGTCTCAATGGGTAGATTGGATATCACTACTAAAATGGTGGTATAACTCTTCATTTCATGGTTCATAAAATTACCAATTTATGGAACTATATGGATATCAAAATCCTTATATCACATAATAATTTAAGGTTTCACCAAGATTTTAGGTAGTGAAGAATCACATGCTTCATCATTAATAAGTACTTTCAAGACTCAAGGAGAATCTAGGCGCATGCCACAAAATTAAATGAGGCAAAACACAAACCAACACTATAATGGAAGAAGTTTTGAAGCTAGGGATTGTGTTTTCTTGAGATTGTAACCTTATAGGAAAATTTCATTGAAGCAATAAAAAAGAACAAGTTGTCTCCAAAATATTATTTTCCCATACCAAATCATGCAAAAGATAGGTAGTGTTTCCTATAAGTTGGATTTTTTGTCAACAACAAAGATACACCTTATTTAAATCATGTTTCTTTTTTGAAGAAGGTAATTGGACATAATATCCCTACTCAAACAATATTAACAGAGCTCAATGTAGAAGTAAGAATCATATTGGAACTAGAGTTCATTTTTCAAACATATACAAAGAAGAAAAACACTAGAATACTCACTAAGTATCTTATCTAATGGAAAATTTACGAGATGAAGATGCCACATGGGAGGATGAAGAGTTCATTCAAAAGCATCTACACTTGATTATCATTGAGGAAAATTTTTCTTTTGAGAAGGGGTCATGCAATACCCTAAATATCATAGTATACATAAGGTTACGAGTAGTTGGATTGTGCCTACATTAACTCTTAATATTCAAAATATCATTATTATATTGGTATTTATTTATTTAGGTCAACCTAAGGATTCTATAAGGTTATCTAGACTAGCCTAGGTGATATCCTAGGCATAAGTAGGTTACATATATGAGATAGTGAGTCTTGATTGATCATTAGGTTGTGAGTTGTTATCTTATTGGAGGTATTTGGAGGTTTTATCCATTGAAGTGGCTTATTATTCTCGATTATGATTAAATATTTGTAGCATATTTCCTATCATATTCTTTTATTATTAAATTTATTTTATTACAAATTTTGGTCAAAATGGAACCATACTTGAAAACATGAGAACCTATAAATGTTAAATTAAAATAAAAATGCATTCATTAACAAGTGAAATAAATACTTTAATGTTTCATATAAAAAAATTACTATCATCTATAAGTGCATCACTTACAAAATATGTTGCTCATTTAAACAAGTAATATTTTTTATAAGATAAGAAGGGAAGGTCCTTGATCCTGTACAAAGAAAAACAATAGGACAGGATATCCCAACAAAACATATTGACCAAACAAGCCACCAGTCAGAAACAATAAGGCCAAAACAACAAAAATAAAGGAAACAACCCAAAAAATAGCTCAATCTCTAGAGCTAGGAACCGAAGCCTCCAAGGGCTTGTTACATAAAATATTAGCTTTCTTAAATTTATTCATTCATTGCACTATTGTCTAAGATAAATCTGAAACAAGATTAGTTGAATTAGAAGGGGATTCCATTCCCCTTCAATGTAACAAATCGGTGGATCAAAAGCTAATTCAAGAGAAGCTTTTCAGGTAGCATACAAAGGCACTAGAGCAGGAAGACTGGGGGTAGTAGGAGCTTTAAGGGAAGATGCACATGCAATAGAAGGAGCATACCTGTCCTAAAATAGAGCATAAAAATCTAAAGGAGAAGTTACACCATCAACACCAACATTATTCCACTACATAGAAGGCGAAGGGGGGATAGAATCATCATCATCCAAAGAAGAATCAACATCAGGATGCACAATTAAATGTTATCGAAGGGAATTTATCACCAAGTTGAGGAAGAAATAGGATGAGAGCCATGAGGGTAGTCCCAAGCCAAGTGACAAATATCAAAATAACATATATAGCGAAAGGGGATGCCTTCACAGTCCACCAGCTAAGACCAAGACCAACCATTAACTTGAAGCACAACTTCACTAGGTAATGCTTGAGATAAATCAATCTCCACCAATATCCTAGCAAAAGGGGTTTGGGTAAAGTTCTTGGAAGCAATATCCACTTTCAAGAACTGGCCCATAGCATTACCAATGCCCTCATTAATAGAAGGGAACCAAAACTGTAAGGGGAGATATTACAATCTCACCCAAACAGGCATAACATTAAGGGGTTATTTCAAAGGGTTGAAAGAATGAACCCAAGGTATTAAGGAAAGGGGATGAGAATCCCAATCCCACACACCCTGATCTAAGATAGTCTGTCTATTCTCAGTAGAATTAAAACAAACAATAAAGAAACCTTTGGAAGAAGGGTAAATTTCAATCTTACCCTCCACCAAAGGTTTTCACTGCTTTAAAATCCAAAGATGAAAATAAGAAAGAGAAGTCCAAAATTGAAAAAATATACAAATAAGACCTAGTTCATAGAAATACCCAATGAAATATGAGACCTCTTGACCAAGGGAGATAACTGGAGCAGCATACGAATGTAGAAGAGGGTGCCCCTCACAACTAGAACTCGACCGCATAGCCTCAAAAAAATAACTTGTAGCCTTGGTAGAATCAAAGGCCACACCAGGGGGAACTTCAAAGAATCTACAGTAGCAACAGGCATGTCTTCAGCTAGAAAAACTCCATTTTCAACAAAAAGGTCCACCACTAGGTCACATGTAGGAGACATAGGCGACAAACCCTTAGACTCAGGCAACAAGTGAGTAGAGCTAGAGAGGTGGGTAATGAGGAATTTGAAAATGTAGGGGAGCTATTTGAATATGATAGGTGAGCCATCGAATGGGAAATTTCTATTTAAACAAGTAATGTTGTCATAGTGAAAAATACTATTTTTATGTGTGTGACTATTAGTGTGGCAATGTATATGTGGGTCAGTGCATGATCATGATGGACCAAATAGGGCACTTAAGTGGTAATAAAATTAAACTTATAGAAGATCAAATTTAATCAACTTCACATAATAATTTGAATAGGTGATTAACATAATTTCAAAACTATGTAGGAATATAATTTGTAGCAAATTGAATGCAGTTTGTAAGCTACTAGGCATTTTTTGGAAAAAAATGACTTAACAATATAAAAATTTAAAATTTCAATCTAGTAGTACATTAAAATTTGGAAAAAAATAGAAAGCAAGTGTTTTTCTAGCCACTGTAATGATGACCAAAAATAAACAAAAAATTTGAATCTTTCAATATAAGTAGTGGACACATGCCTAGATGTGATGCATATTTTTTTATAATCTTTTAGAAGTAAATAACTAGTTATGAATTTTTTAGTAGGAATTTTAGAAGTATTAAAACCCATTTTCTTGGCCACCCTAAGTTAGTAAAAAATTTATAAAATGATTCAATTTTTTTACTATAATTTGTGAAGCTCAATGTGTGATGCATCTTTTAGATTCAAAACATGTATAACCATAAAATTTATAGATTAAATCAACCTATTAATCAAGACTTTACACATAGTGCATGTAAAAAATAAATAATAATTACCTATTAAATTCAAATTAAAGTATATCAAGTATATTGGTAGAATGCTAAAAAAATTCTTAATAAACCCCTTTCATTTCATCAAAATCAGATAAAAAAATCCATCAGCATGAAGGGTGAAGTTTGAAAAACCCTTGCAACCCCTGAAAACATGTTGGGGATGTTGATGTGATGTTGAATTTTCAAGTTGAACACCCCCAAGCCAAATTCCAAAGTAGTACCAAAGCAAAACAAATGTCTATTACTTTTAATCATAAATATTAATAAATATAAATATCAGTATATATTTAAATTTAACATGTTATAATATTAATATTAATATAAATATTTATATATATTATATTAATATATAATGTAAGATATGATAATTAATGAGGTAAATAATATGTCTAGATCGAGGATGGCTCTTGATGTGAGAAAGCGGTAAAATGCTCATACCAAACGAGTACACTTGAAAAATGATGCAGACTTTGAATGGCCTTCCCTACCATATTTCAATCCCAACCTTCCTTAGTGGCATTCTAAGAACCCAAGCCCCCCCTCACAATTTTCAAAACAAGGCCCTTCATTCTTCACGAAACCCTAACCCACTTCAGACTAGTGGTCCCCAAAGCCACACCTACCATACTATGGTTAGAAATCATCTTGCTCATTTTACTCCTAAAGATAATTGCACTTTGACTCAGTTCACTTTTAAAAGCCAATCCTCAAGAACTCAAGAAAGGGAAAATTTTCCCCGATGAGCTCAAGATGATTCTTAGGGTAAAACTTCGAATGTTGACAATAGAAAATGGTTGGAAGACAATTGGGTACCAACAATTGTTCACAAGATTTTCCCCCTCATAATGGAGAAGCAACAAAGTAAAAAATGGGGGATGTCTCGGTGGCCGACCCATCTGCAAATAGGGAGCAGAGCTGGAAGCCAGTATCGACAATACCTCTCGACTTGGAAAATTAGGTGTCGGAGTTTGAGCAAAATGGTTTCTTCATTTAGATTTCAGGCGAGGACAAGCCATTATCTAAAATATGTGCTTGGGTAAAAGAGAAATTGTATGAATTCTTTGATCTTACAACTATTATAGTTTCTGTGTTCTTCATTTTTTTTAAGAATCCCTCTATTAGGACTAGGGTTTTTAGAAAGGGCCCTTTTTGCTGTGCCAATACTTTTCTAGGAGTTTTTAAATAGCAGCATAATTTGTCAATAGGTTCACTTAGTTTACCACAATCCCCATTTTATTTACTCTTCCTCACCTTCTAATAGAATTCATAGAAACAACCTCTATTAAAAAAATTATTTATCATTTTGGGGTTTTCCTAACAAATAAATATTCATTGATTAATGGTTTTCCCACCTTAGGGGTTTGGGCATTAATCGATAATATGAAAAAAATGCCTCATTCTATGAAGCTTCTCACTTGTATGGGTGAATGGCATCAGAATTTAGTTATGGACACAATCTCTTAGAAAGAGGCCAAAATTCTAATTGATTCTAAATTATTCCTTGGGCTGAGCCTTTTGAATTCTCTTTTTCAAATTGTGCGAGGGCTATTTGTTCTTCTTTCCAACCCAACACTTTGGCAACACCCTCGTTTATCACGTTCCCTCAAAAATACTTGCAAACTTCCCTCCTGATGTGGTTTCATCATAATCGAAAGGGAATGTCATCCCTTTGAAGGATGTTTCTCACTTCAAAGATTTGTTAAAAGGATCTTTAACTGATGAGAAACTCATGGATATTGTAAATGAAGTGTGCACCAAAGTGGATGAAGATTTCATTGAGGAAATAGTTGATGAAATCCTAGCATAATTTGAGTCAGAAAAGGGGATCCCATCCTTTCAATTTCTCAAACGAATGCAAAGAATCTGGCAACACCAATTAAGTCTGCACCTTTGGTTGGGGATATCAATAAGTCTTCCCTTGTTGGTCAAATTCACACTTCTCCGACACCAATTTCTTAAACTGATGCTAAAACCTTGGTCTCCCCAAAGAATAAAAGTGGTAGAAAACCTAATAGTGAGAAAACAAAATTGAAGTTGTTGTGGAAAGTTAGTTGATGATTGAAAAGAACTTAAGATTTTTTGCAAAAAACTTAAAGGACTAGAAATTCCTATTGTGATTCCTCAAAAGGGGTTATTGAATTCAACTATGGATAATAAAATCTCTAAAATGAATGTTTTAACAAGGGGAGATGATATCTCTCCTCGAGAAAAATGAGGATTTTATCTTGGAATATTAGGGGCTTAAACACCCCTAACAAGTGACACCTTATGAAGTGCCAAATTTTGAATACCTCTTCAAACATAATTCTCCTTCAAGAAAAAAAACTCTCAGCTCAGTCCGCCTCTGTTTTGTTTACAACTTGGAATAATTGGGATTTCATCATCTCCCTAGCTCAAGGGGCTTGGGGGGGAATAACAATATTATGGAACAAATTTATTGTTAAATTGGTTGGTTTTTCTAATACAGACAACTGTATTCAAGCATCAGTGAAGTGTCTAAAAATGAATAAGGATTTTATTATCTTTAATATCTATGGCCCTTGTGCTCCTTATGCGAAAAAATTCTTATGGACTTATCTCTCCTCTACTTCTACATCATACAAAATTGACCTAAATATTGTCATTGGGGACTTTAATGCAATTTTTTGTCCCTCTAAAAAATGGAAGGAATCATTTCTTCAACTGAAATAATGGAGGACTTTAATGAATTTATTATTAATAATGGTCTATATGATTGTATACCAAAAAATGGAAATTTTACTTGGACCAATAGACATAGAGATTTATGTCAAATTGTAGAGAGACTAGACCGGTGTCTCCTATTAGAAAATTGGTTCAACACCCCTTGGGATTTTTCTTCAACTATCTTGGCCCTTACATGATCAAAACACTTCCCAATCTCTCTTTCCATTCTAGATGATAGACCGATCAAGAAGGGTTATTTTAAATTTGAATCTATGTGGTTCAGAGATCCAAATTTCATTCCTTTTCTTAAAATTTTGTAGACAAAATGTCATTTTGTAGAAGAAACTAGAATGTTCCAACTCTATAAGAAATTGAGCTTTTTCAAATCCAAAATAAGGACTAGAATTTGAACTCTTTTAAGACAATTTTTAAGGAAAAATCCAGAGTTGAACATGAGCTATCCAACCTATATGACTTAGCTATAAAATTTGGAATGGATGCTTCTCTTTTTGATAAAGAAAAATGTCTAAAAGTTGAAATAGAGGAATTATTGGCAAGAGAAGAATGTTATTGAAGATACAAATCTAGGGACACTTGGTTGAAAGGAGGGGACAAAAACACCAATTTTTTTCATGCTTACACAAAAATGAAAAGACAAGAAAATAGGATTGAATCAATCATCACTTCATTTGGAAACACTTTGGTTATGGAGGAAGATATCGGGAATGAAGAAATTTCTTTCTTTAAGGATCTTCTGGCTCCTAGAAAAACAAATAGGCCTTTAGAAAACACTGAGATTTTAAACAATATCCCCACAGTGGTAAAGGATGAGCATAATAAATTATTAATGTCAGAATTTACTATGGATGAGGTAAAAAATGTTGTCTTCTCTATGGCACCTGAAAAATCCCCTGTACCAGATGGCTTTATGGCTTTGTTATATCAGAAATGTTAGTATTTTGTGGGCAGAGACATCTTTCTTGAACTGGAAGAATCAAGAAGAAATAGTAAAATTTTGAAAGAGTTTAATGCCACTTTATTGGCCCTCATCCCTAAAAAATCCGACCCTAAGTCCTTCAAAAATTTCAGATCTATCATCTTATGCACCACAATTTACAAGATTTTTACAAAGGCAATAGCTCTCAGACTTGCAAAAATTCTCCTCTCCATCATTTTTGATGAACAAGGGGGATTTGTATCAGGTAAGGACACTCTAGAAGGTACAATTTTAGCCCATGAGGTGTTACATTCAATAATTCTGGATATGAATCCTTTGATTATCCTCAAACTTGATGTGGAAAAGGCTTATGACAAAGTTAATTGGGATTTTCTTTAAGTTGTCCTTAAAAAAATTGGGTTTACCAATAGTTGGTGCAATTGGATTTCCTCTTGCCTTGTAGGAGAATAATTTTCAATACTTATTAATGGCTCTCCTTTTGGAAAAAAAATTCCTTCAAGGGGAGTTCATCAAGGTGATCCTCTTTCACCTTCACTTTTCATACTAATGGTTTGGGGTCTAAGTAGATCAATAGTTTCTTCAAGAAAAAATCATAAATGGAAAGGTATTTTAGTTAGGCCCCTCCCCATTTCGGTCTCTCATTCACTTTTTGCAGATGCCACTCTACTTTTTGGTCATGCCTCCATTGACGAAGCTAAGGAAATTAAATTTGTCCTCTCTAACTATTGTTTGGCTTTAGGAAAATCTTTTAATGCAGAGAAATCTAATATTTTCTTCTTTAATGTTAACCCCGTTGTTAAGAACCAACTACTAAAATTCTGGGGAGTCCAATGTGATGATCTCCCATGTAAATATTTAGGGATTCCCTTCTTTTTGAGTAAAGAGAAACATGTTTTTTGGGAAAATTTAATCTCTTCTATATCCAACCAAATCCTCCTTTGGAGATCAAAATGGCTTTCATTTGTAGGTAAGTTGGTCCTTTTAAAGTTTGTACTTCACTCTCTTCCTATCTATTTGATGTCATTGCTTAAAATACCCTATGAAAAAGGGACTACCCTTCAAAATATTTTTAGAGATTTCCTTTGGGTAGAAAATGTTACACAGAAAAATAAAATCCCTTTAATATCTTGGGAAAAAGTTTGTAAGTCAAAAGCTTTAGGTGGAAAAGGTACAGGGTATGTGTAGGATAATGATGGGCCAAAAAGTGGCAATATGATGGGTGTGTGGCTGATGACTATTTTTTTATCGAAAATTGATGAAACAAAAAGGGTTTTTAAAGGAGATTCTCAGCTTTCCACCAATATAAATTATGCTTTACTTTGAATTTAATAAGTAATTATTATTCATTTTCTATTCGAATTATGACTAAAGTCCTAATTGATAGGCTAATTGAAAAAAATCTATAGCTTTCAAACGGTATCATATTTTTTGAATCCAAAACATGTGTCACATTCTATGCTTCATATAATATAGGATTAAAAAAAAAAATTAATTTCATGAAGATTTGACCAAGTTAAGGGGGTTACATACAAGTTTTTATATTTTTAAAAGTTGTTATAAAAAATTCATAATTAATTATTTACTTTGAAAAAAATTATAAAAAATATGCATCACATCCGACATGAGTCCTCTACTTATATATAAAATATTATAAAAAATATTATCATTTTATTGTGGCTAGGGTGGTCATACGCACCTACTTCTATTATTTTTCCTTAAAATTTAAGTACTACTACATTGAAATTTCAAATTTTCACCAAATAATTTTTTTTGTTTTTTAAAAAAACCTAGTGGTTTAGAAACTACATTCAATTTTCTATAGATTCTATTCTTAGATATTTTTTAAATAATATAGATAACTTATTCAAATTTTTACGTCAAGTTGCCTAACTCTGATTTTTATGAAATTCTTGCCACTTAAGGGCCTATTTTTTCCATGATGATCCTACACATACCCTATAAGAGACACCTTCTTACAATACAAGGCACTTGGTGACAAATTAGTTTGGAAATTGTACTCTAATCTAGATAAAAAATGGTGTCAGTTAATTCAATATAAATATTTGGATTCCCTAGACAAAGAAAGCATTTTCACTCAAAGGAATCTATCATCTGGTTCTTAAATTTGGAACTTTATTACTTCTTATAGATCTATCATCCTTCCTCACCTTTCTTGGTTGATCAACATTGGTGAGAGCTTTATTTTGGGAGGATGCCTAGAATGGTCATCAACCCCTTAAACTCCTTGGTGACTCGGGAAAAATAGAAGTTGCTTTAAAATATCTATCGGGGGTTAAATTTTAAGACTACCTCAAGTTTAATCTAGGAGATCCCCATCATACCTTTAAATGGAGGGATTTCAGTTTTCTTTCTTTCCCAACTCAAATGAAGGATTCCCTCAAATTAGAATTGCAAAAAAAGACAAGTTGTTATTTCAGAGAAACCAGATGATATAATCTATACCAAAGCCAAATCTAGAAATTACACAATTAAGGAAGGATACAATCCTATGGTTGAGTTATACAACCCCTTTTCTTGGCCCCTTAATCCTTGTCGGGGTCTGAATGTTCTCCTAAAATATGTTGCTTTTGCTTGGTTGGCAGCCAAAGATAGGATTCTTTCAGGTTTGAGACTTGACAGGTTAGGCATAGTTCCTTTATTTACTTGTGTAATATGTATCCTTGACTTTGAATCTACAGATCGCCTTCTCATTAGTTTCCCCTTTACACATAATTACTGGACCTGGTTATTGAGAAGGCTTGTTTGGAAATCACCGTTACAAAACATGATCCTTCAACACTTCCAAAGTTGGCCAAAATTACATTCAAACTCCAAATTTTTTTATTTTGGGAAAAAATTCCCTCCATTCTTATATGGAATATTTGGCTTGAGAGAAACAGAAGAATCTTCAAGAAAAATAAATTGGCCATGGAACAAATTATTCAAAGAATTGAAATCTCCATATTAGAAGTTGTTATGTCAAGTTTATACATAAATGAATCTTTAAATAGGTTTTTTCCTCATGGGATTCTTTCATTATGAACAACTTGTCTCTCCTCAAAATTCCTAATGTGGGCTCTATCCCCTATAATAAACCTTCAGTGACAAGAGAAAATGTCAAATGGTTACCTCCTCCTAAAGATTTTATTAAGTTGAACTTTGATGGAGCTTCCATAGGTCGCCATGGAAAATATGGGGCTACATTTATCCTTAGGGATTGGCAAGGTAATTTTATTGGAGCAATTTTCTCCACTCTCCTAGATGGAACCAATAATAGAGCTAAATTTAATGCTTAAAAACTTGGGCTTGAATTAGCGATAAGATTATCCATTCCTCAAATTATGATCGAAGGGGATTCCATAGTAGTGGTTTCAACAATCTTGAATGGTCAATCAAATTCTTGGAATTTGAATTATCTTCACACATAAAGAGCCTTCTAATAAATTTCTCTTCATATCAAGTTAAGCATTGTTACAGGGAGGCTAATAATCTTGCGGATTGATTGGAAAACATGGCAATTAATAAAAAAAATTACTAAAAATTCTTTTGAAATAGGATTATTTGAATCTTGTGAATAGCTAATGCTAAATTTTCTCCCTTTCTTTGAGTTCTGTAGGATTCTATTGGAAATGGTCTTTATGGTTGATTGTTTTATTACTTAAGTGGACAGTTTTGGCCTCTTTTTTATATATTATCATTTCATGCAAGTAGGTATTGTTGCTTTGATTTTTTGTTTAAACAAGCACTGGATGACTTGGAAAAATATCTTTGCATATCTATTGTAGTCTGATGAGGCATGAATTGGATTATATGTGGCAGTTATTTCTTGGAACACAAGCTTTATATAACTGGCCCTACCCTACATTAATCACTCTTGAGGAATGTTTCCTCTTGAATGATTAGTAGAGTGTAGTGATGGCGACGAACTTTGAAAATGCTGGTACTAGGTTAGTATGGAATTCATTCCATCTGACATTTTTCATTTCCAATGGTAGTACATTGTCTGGAGGATGTCTTCTCTTGGAGACTCCAAATTTGGGACATGATTTTTTTATGGAAATAGATCCTTTTACTTTTTCTAGCAATGTTGCTAAAATGGTGATCATTGGTAATTCCTGTAAAAAATTTGTTGCTAAAATGGCCATAACCACTGGTGATTATTCTTGCACATTGTGATTTGTGTGAATGTCAATATGACATGATCAAACCTTGTGGAATTTGGGAATGATTTAAGATACTTTGTCTATCATTTTATGTGGGTGCTTATCATAAATTAAACTTGGCACATGGTGTATAATCCCTTGGGTGATTTGTAAATCTAGGAAATTGACTTCACTTATATTTCAAATGGTACCATGTTTTCATATTGTCACATTCGATAACACCTGGCATCTTTTTGTTATATCTTCATACGACAAGCTTTCACTTGGACCATTGATTTTCGTTTGCATCACCTTTAGTGCAATGAGCTCTCAGTCGCATTTATGGTTTTGTATCAACCACCTGACTTCACTCATGAAAGCTAGTTATTTATGGGTGTTCTTGCTCTCTTGTCACTACGATTTCTCATTTTCATTTTCCTTCTCTATATTAGTAAGAAGAGCCATGAAAACCTCATTTAGAGTCTATATTCTGGCAAGATATCTAGAATTAAGATATGATAGACCATTCAACTGTAAAAAGCTCAGTCAAACTTGCATTTTGGAATGCAAACCAGTGGAAGATTCAATTAGAACCATCCTGAGGCATGAATGGTTGGATTTTCATACAATGTCTCTTCCTCATGAGGTAGCCTCCCACTTTGTTTCTAATCTGATGGATTTGATTTCGTGTAGCCAAATAGTAAAATTTCTTGTAGGTTCTTATATTCTCCCTAATTTTTGTCCTCTTTCCTCTCTACAAAATTCTTTGGAAGGTTATGATATTTTTAAAGGCTCTAATATTGTGGATGGTGTTTTATGTCATCAATTTCTCATTTCTGACCACTCAATTACTACTTTCCTAAACACTATGGCTAATGTTTTGTTGGATGATTATTCTTATGATTTCATAAGGTGCCTTCATAGGCTCAAGCCTCGACTGGGACACATGATCTCCAATATGATTTTACACTTGTTTGATTTTGTGTAGTTCCTGATAAGGCATGCCCTCATGGAACCACATTCCATTCCATATTTCTCACCTCTTGCCAACTTGGAATCTTCAGAGGAAAGTGGTGTGTACTCTTGATCAAAGCTCATGACTCTTTTTCTTTCATCTAGGTGTATGAACATGGCTCATGTTATGTGGCTTCATCTTCCGCCACATTTTCATTGACCTTCTACTTATTTCTATGGTGTCTCTGTGTTTATCACATGGGAGATTTTTTTGTTTTGTAAATGTTTCTCTACTATCACTCGAGCTATTATAGTGTAATATTTTTGTACCACAATGGATGCTCTCCTGTCATTTAGCCCTTATGGGGTTTCCCTTTTTTTAAAATCTAGTAACCCTATTCGGGAAGGTTCTATGTATACTTGGGTCCTCTACTCCTTATATCTATCCATTTCAAATGGATTTTATCTCTTTCTTGGAAAATTTTTGCTTCTTCTTTCCTATTTTTATCAAAAAAATAGCATGGCATTTGTGGGTCCCTCCCTTTTGTTAACTTTTTTTTAGAATTTCAAAAATTCAAATGGTGAGAAATTAGCTAACACCATGTAGTTTATCCCCATTCTTTCGATTAATTTTTTAATGAATATATAATATATTACAAATTTTCAAAGTGGATACATCCTAAAAAGCTAAAATTTGAGCGTGCTCTCCTCTAAATTTTTTGCAAACTAATTGAAAATCATTTTTTTATTATGTGTAGAATGAATTCTAGTTTATAAAAATGTAATATATTTAAAAATTCAAAATGAATGAGTAAAAATCTATCCTAAAACTAGCACATGTTGGTTTTTGACAAAAAATAGATGCACTAACAAGATAATTTATGGTGAAAACCTTAACATAATTAAAATATTAAAAAATTATAGTTGTATAGGTAGGAGTGAGCCTAAGGTCATCATGATTTTTTTATAAACTTGCATTGAAAGATGTGTAAACCTGACTTGTAGCATTGCAAAAAATGTCTAAAATTTTGTTACCCTTTCAAAAAATCATTTCCTTGGCATCAAATGATTGTCCAACGCTTTGGGTTGGATGCCCAAGGAAAAATCCAACCCTTTGGGTAAGTATTTCCCAATGTAAGAAATTTGCGTACTTCATTTGGCTAGCATCAAATTTGGCACTCACCAAATGAAGTGCATGACTTTTTGGAATGCATTTTTGTGATCTCTTTCATTATTTTTAGCTTTATTTTTCTCTTTCTCAGCTAGGGAAACTATATACATCTCTCCTCCCTCTCCTTTTATCTCTATATATATCTATTTGTACTCTTTATCTCACCTCTCTCTATCCCTACCTCTCCCTCCCTCCATCTCCCCTCTTTCTCTCTCACTCTCTCCTTCCCTCTCCTCTCTATCTCACCCCTCTCTCCTTCCATTTCTACTTCTCTCTATCTCACCTCTCTCTCCCTCATCTCTCTAATTTTATCTCCTTCCCTCTCTCCTTCCCTCTCTAATTCTCTCTACATCCCATCCCTCTCTCTACCTACCTCTCTCTCTCTCTCTCTCTCACCTTTCTCTCTCAATCTATATTTCTCACTCTATCCCTACCTCTCCCTGGATCTCTCCTTCCCCCTATAATTCTCTCTATCTCCCCTCCCATTCTCTCACCTTTTTCTCTCCATCCATATCTCTCCCTCTATATCTACCTCTCCATGCATCTCTCCTTTTATCTCTACTCTCTATCTCACCCTCCCTCTCTCTACCTACCTCTCTCTCTATTTCTCTCTCACCTATCTCACCTCTCTCTCCATCCCTACCTCTCCCTCCATCTCTCCTTCCCTCTCTACTTCTCTCTACCTCCCTATCCCTCTATACATCTATCTATCTCCCTCTCTCCCTCCCTCCCTCCTTCCCTCTCTCAATATCTCCACCTCCCTCCTCTCTCTACTCTCTTTCACTTCACCCTCCCTCCATCTCTCTCTACTCTTTTTAACTTCTCCCTCCCTCCCTCCCTCTCTCTCTCTATACCAACTTTTCTTGCTCCCAAGTGAGTGATGTCAAAAAATCAAGTGAAGGCATATAGATCCTAGAACCAAGTGAATCTCTCATGATATAAAAGGTAGAAACAAAAAATGAATAATCAATACCAAGCTTGGAAAGGATGCCAAGAGTCAACAAAGTGTCCTGCTTTTGAATACGACACAATGTCAACTTGTAGTGTAGTAAAATGGATCCCTTGAAATTTTCACACTCGTCTAAGTCCTCGTGGATTTTGGCTTATTGTTGCCTTGATTTAGTGTGGTAATATGAATAACACATTCCCATTAGGTCTTTGGCCCTTGTGAACTAATGAAATTTAATTGTTCCTCAGTAAAGTGTTGTGAAGTTTTGTAACACACTTTCACACTTTCCTAGGGTTTTATCAATTAATTAAGCATAATAAATATAATTTTAATCATAATCAACCTTAATCTTTCCTTATTTGGGATGTTGTAAAGTTTTGTAACACACTTTCACATTTCCCTAGGCTTTCCATTAATAATTGGGCTTTCTGATGATTTAATTGGCCCTATTTTGCATCCACAAGCCTCATTTATTGCATCTATTCAAGGATAATCCTGACACCAATCAGTAACCAATCATTATTCAGGTGTTCATATCTTGTGTGAACCAGATTTAGTGTTTGGGACTCATTTGCCAGCTTGGGAGAATGAGTCCCACGTAGGTCTTTTTAGCCTCGATGTATTATTCACCACCTTGGGTGAATGAGTCCCATGTGACAAAAATTCAAATTTAATTCAAATTTCTAGTAGGATTTTATTCTCTAGATTTGATGTCAGCTTGTAGTGTTGTAATTTTGGGAATTCTTGCATAATTGAGTATAAATACAAGGTTCTTTCACTCATATTCAACACCTAGCATTCAAGAGAGTTTACAAGAGCATTTGAACATTCACAAGAGCATTCAAGGAATTTCAAGGGAAGATTATCAAGCATTTTAGAACATTCTTAAAGTGCCAATCACCATGTCAAAGATTGCATTCTTCATGTTTGTTATTGTGCTAACAATTGAGATGTAGAATTCATGATTCAAGCAAGCATTTTAATTAGGATGAACAATAATCAAGAAAGAGTCAAGAACCACATCCATTACAGCCATTTCAAGAATAATAGCATCACCTTATTACTAGGGTTTGGTGAGTTGTAACATTTCTATTTTTCCATTCATCATTCTCCATTCATATTTTCTTTCATTTCAAGGTTTAATTACCAACAAGGGGTTAAACCAAGGAAAACCCCTATTCACTAACCTCACAACATTTTCCCCTCTTCTTGTGTGTGATTTGAAGGGCTAGGTTGCAAATTTGTCAAGAAGCTAATTTGGAAAAAAGTTGTCAAATCCCTAAAGTTGTCAAAGTTGTCATCAAGCCTTGGAGAAACTTGGAGAAGACCTATAGGTGGAAATTTGTAGTTTCGGATCCAAAAATCAGTTCAAAAGAGCAGAGAAGACTAAGAGGAATGAAATCTAGTTCAAAAATTCCAAAAAAATAGAAGTGGATTGATTCATCACTATTGGCATGAATGAGTCCCAATGTAAAGGCATGGCAAAGATTTTATAGATCTATATACCCTTTTGGCTAAAACTTGCTCTAATGCATTTTCCCAGAAATTGGACCGATTCTCCCAAATTGGCCAATGAGTCCTAATCAACATCAACAAAAAAATTTCAATGATCCAAACCTCCATTTTTCCTTCTCCAGTCTCCCATTTGCACACTTTTAGTTTTATAGCTTTCTATTGCATTTTACTTATCTTTCTAGGTCATTTAGGATTAGTTTGCATTCAAATAGGATTTTGTCTTATAAATTACATTGCATTGTCTTTTTCATGTCTAAACATGGTGTTGAAGTCCTCATTAGATTTCATTTGGCCCCTAGGACAACCCTTTGCAAGATTTCAATCCCCTTTGCATTGAAATATCAAGGATTTTTTCTTGAGTGAAGAGTAAGAATATTGTCTCTCTCCTTTTAGGTCTAAAACCCTAGAGCTGAAAGAGACCCAACAATTTTCATCTTTTCATTTTGGTGAACTTGCATATAGAGCATCATATTTCTAATTTGGAGGGCATTTACATCCTAGGATTAGCTTGCATTAACATTGCATTAGGTTTTGCATTAGTTAATTGTCATTCTAGGATTTCAAATTTTGCATTAGTGAAAGATCATATAACTTGCATTATTGCATCTCATTTCATTGGAAATCAGTGAAATTCTACATTGGAATCTCAAATATTCATTAGAAAACATAAAAAGCATAAAATTCAATTCAAAATTTTTGAAAAATTTCAAAAAAATCATCCTTGGGACTCATTCGCCACCTTAGGCAAATCAATCCCTTTGCATATTTTCAATTGCATTTTTTGTCATTTACAGTTCAGTTTCAAAGTTTTTGTTTGTTGTTTTTGCATTTATGTTTCAATTTATAGAATTTTAGTTACAAGCATTTCATTCTTATTAGCTTACATTGCATTTGTATTCACCCCACATTTAGTCTAGCCTTTGCATGATTGTTTGGTGTCCTATTGCTAATACCATAGTGAGAAGAAGTTTGAGACTCATTTCATCCCATGATAGCACAATTGTTGTGGATCTTGGGTTATCTAGAGCTTCCACTCCTAGTATTGACACTAGTACACTAGGCATGGATAACACCCTTACCAACTTCTTGCCTTCAAGTAGCATGCAAGTTGAACCAAGAAATGATAGCATATCGTAAGAAAACCTAATTCAAATTCATGAGGATTTAGTAAACTTACAACACCAAATAATCCTTGAAAAAATTTCAACCACCACCATCCCTACTATAGAAAACATTCATTGCATGCTTGAAAGTGATGATGGCCTTGACCTTGTGAAAAAAATAGTTCAAATCTTTGGAAAGCATCTTCCCTCAACCACTAGTTATCCTTTATCGACAAGTAATGTCACAAGCCAAGGAGGAACTTAAATTCCTCCTCCCACAATAATAACCTCAATACCTACCTATACCACTCCTCAAGTCACAACAACAATGCAACAAGTTAGTAATGTGATTCCTTCTCTAGGTATCTCTACTAGCATCCCTAGTTCCTAAGTGTCATCAAAAGTTATATCTCCTACCTTACCACCTATAATCATTCCATTCACTTGTCCTACAAACACATACACTCCATCACTACTTTCATTTCCATCTTATAACACAAGCAATGACCCTCTCATAATGCAACTTTTCCAAACCATGTCATCCCTTCAAAAGAAAATTTTCACCATCAACCAAAATAAAAATGGTCCACCTACATATTACATCAAAAGCAGTCCATTTTCCTTGCAGATATTATGAACAACGATGCCACAAGGTGTAGAGGTGCCAATATTTGAGAAATATGGAGGGAAGGGGGATCTTTATAACCATGTTAATGCTTATACTACCCTATGTGGTGACTTTTTCATTGACGATAAACTTTTGGCAAAAAAATATCCTAGGTCCTTGAAAGATATTGCCTTGGTATGGTTCTCTTCTTTACCAAACAACTCAATTCGTTCATTCAATAAACTTGTTGAGGAATTTGTAAACCATTTCCAAGGTCATATGATTCCCAAGATGACCTTGGCCGATTTGATGAGATACAAGAAAAAACATGAAGAAAAGATAATTGATTTTATCTCACGCTATCAATTGCTTTAATCCCAAATCGATGTCAAGGTCCTTGACCCACACCTTCAAAAGATGTTAATAAAAAATTTGCAAACTAATATTCAAGACAAACTTACCATGATGAAATTCCCATCATTCATGCACTTGTGCACTATCCTCTGTGATTATCAAAATTTGGTTAGTAGTCAATATACAAAGTCCACTTCTAGCCAAATTGTGAGATTCGAACATGCAAACCAAAAAAATTCCCAACCTTTTAGAAAACAAAATAAAGGGTTCCTTCAATTGAACCCCCCTCAACAAAAAAAAAAAAAAATGTCAATAACAAAGTAGTTTTTTGTCAAAGCCATGGTGCCCTTTAGCTATGGGGATCCGAAAAGACAATTCACTCTCTTGCTCGATACCCTTCGTAGCACAATGGCCAAAATTTTAGAACAACAAATGATTAAACCTTGCCTCCCATCAAAACACCCGACCCTAATAAGCATTTACCCTCAAGCTTTAAATCAAATGCTTATTGTGAATATCATCAACAAAATGGACACGACACTTAACATTGCAAGTGTCTTAAACATCTTGTGCAAGGCCTCATTGATTTTGTTCGTCTATCCATTGGAGGTGTTAGTGATCAAGGAAATAAATTCATTGCCCCTCCTAACCAAAATTTGTAATTTTTTACCAACCCAATGCCGAAACATAATATTTTATTTTTCAAAGCTAGTGAAACTACCAAGAATGATGTGATCAATGTTGATATAGATGATGAAAATAATGATTCTATTCTAAATAATGCTATCAATGTCAACCCTATAGATGAAATAGTATGGGCAATAGATGTGATCCATCATAAGGGCCAACCTAAGAATTCTCTTGACATTGCTTTCTCCTGTAAGGATATACTTCAACATTTTCCCAATGGTCCACTCTACATAGCCAACCACATCTATGACAAACCCACTAATGGGATACTAATAGATCATACCTGTGGAAAGAATGTGATCACTGAGGAACTTTTACTTTTGCATGAACTCTATCAAGATGAATATGATAAACTGAAAGCATGGATCAAGACACACAATGGTTTTTCTTGCCCTACGATAGGATTGATCACCTTACCATTGCAAATAGGACCAAACAAATTGGATGTCACATTCTCCATCATCCCATAGTTGGACCAATTGTGTGTGAAGATAGGCCACCCATGACTTCACTCCATGAAAGTTGTCCCTTCAGTTCCACATAAATTCTTAAATTTTCTCTTTGAAAATGAAATATTCACTATTCACCATAGTGGCTTTAACCCTTTTTCATCGAAAGGAAACTTTTCCTTAGATGCCTTTTGGCCTGAACCCATGGAACCTATAAAGCCTAGAGAAGAATTCTTTTCATATCTTGCCAAAAATTCAAAGCAAAGAAAATAGCCAAACTATCTCTCAAAAACATGTCCCCATCCACCTTTGAACCTCCTATCCTGGACAAAACAATGCTTGAACCTAAACAAGACCCAAACAACCAAGACCAACCAAAAACAAAAAATTCACCTACATCCTACAAATGACAAAGAGACAATGAAACCAACCCCATAACACCTCCTAGAATAAAACAAGTGATGGGGTCATTGTAATCCTCATCATTTAATTTATCAATCCAAGGCAGTGTCCATGGTTGTTTGCAAGAAAGTAGAAAACTTGCTTGACAATCTATTTTGCTTGCAGAAATAAATCTTATTTGCATGAAAAGAAAGTCGAATGAAAGGGAACTAATCTAAGGAACACTTGCAAGAATTGAAAACGATAAACTAATTCACACTAGCTGGAAATTAGAAAACTTGCTTGACAATCTATTTTGCTTGCAGAAATAAATCTTATTTGCATGAAAAGAAAGTCGAATGAAAGGGAACTAATCTAAGGAACACTTGCAAGAATTGAAAACGATAAACTAATTCACACTAGCTGGAAATTAAAAGATTGCTTGAATTC
>VDFB02038181.1:0-14433 GCA_007258455.2 Sequoia sempervirens | reverse complement strand
GCAGCTAAATTTGTTTACTTAGTTTTTGTTTTACATAGACATTATTTTATTTCTCAATCATGATCTTATAAATAAGATATTGTAGAAGAATCTCTTTGGATTGTGATATCTTGAGTTATGCAATGAGATATTTTTAGTTATTGTTATGTTAATTTAGTTTGAGGAGCTAGATTTGATTTCACTTTGTGGAGACAGTCACTTAAGCAAGGGCCACTCAACGTATTTGTTCCCCACTGTATTTCCTATACATTTATTTTTGTTGCAATAGTTAGTTTCGTAATTATATTTGTTTTAATCAGATTCTTCATGTGGTGAATGTGAATAAGATCTTGTCCTGTATTCATGCTTTAATTGTTCCATGCATTATTCTCTAGAGTTAGTCAATTTAGTTGAGTTAGCAAGTATTGGTTAATGAAAAAATTCATTTCCTGATAGTGAACTAGTCATAGTGTTTAGTTGTAAGTACCCATAGCAATAGCTTCAACATTACCTCTTTTCATTGTTATGCAATTTATGATTCTCGATATGTATAAACACCTGTACTAGGATGGTATAAGTAGTGAAGAGTCTTTGAAAGCACATATAGTTCCAACATCATCAAAAGCTTATGTTAGCCCTAGTTGATAAATTAAATGAAGGTCTTTCAAGGGTTTAGTGGACTATTCAGTAGAACCCCCTTTGAATTGTGTGTTTGACACTAAATTTCCTGAACATTATTAGGCCTCTATAAATTTAAGTAAAACTAGTGGAGTCATAGTGGAGTTTTTCAATAAGTTTTAAGATGAAGAGGAAGTTTTCAACTATCACCTTTGTTTACTCTTCATAGAAATATTTTTGAAGCTTCAACTTCTCTTCATCTTTAATGTTTGTTTTGTTGAAGGCAATATGGCTTCTTCTATCCTAAGATACATTACGAGAACTTATGCCTATTGGAGACTTGCTAAGTGTGTCTCTATGATGATATATTGAGTTGTCTCAACAGAAGATTTTGATGATATCTTCTTAAATATCTTTTTTTTCCTTTTGAATCAATTATGGATATGTTGTTTGTGTAACTTAATGAGTTTGTGCTAGCTCTACTCCAAGGTCCTAAAATTTTAAAGTTGTTCGGACCAAGTGAGTAGGAATTTATGAGCTTTATCCTTCCACTTGATACAATGGAGGGGCCATTGCCAATGGTTCATTCAAGGATATAGGATTTCCTTTACAAAATCACTTGCTCTTGATTCATATGTTGCTCTAGATTCTAGCTCTTCTCACTGTGTCTTTAAAACTCTCTTAGGATGTATCTTTCTTGTGTCATATGGTGAGGCTATTGCACTATGCTCTCCTTCCCATAACATCTCGCAAGTTTCATTTGTATTGACCTCTCCAAAGCTATTTTAAGGTTTAGAAATTTCTTGTTTATATTTCTAATAAGCTTTAATCTTGGCTTTTCTCTAATCATATTTTCTTAGAGCCTTCTTGAGACCATAAGTCACTACCCTAGAGGGTTCATAGGAATGCATTGGTTGGTAAAAGTTCTCCCAAGGAGAAGGTGATTTAGAAGGAAGATCATGGAGTTCAACATACATGTATGGTGCATCAACCTGTGGAGACCTTTTGGCTTCAATAGCTAGATGGATATGATGTAAAAACACCTCTTTGACCTTTAACCTAGCCATTGAAGAAGCCATAAAACCCATGGGATCATATGGCCAATAATATTCGATGATATCAAACCCTAAATTGACTAGTTTTATTGTTATCAAGTGTTTGAATCCCCTCTTAATAATTGCAATTCCTCCCTTGGAGAATGATAGGTCATTGAAAAGGTGAAAAATGTGGTCTATGGGTTATGAACCAATGAGGGCCTATTTTTCTTCAATTCATTAGGAAATGAGGTCCACACAATGAAAGGACTATCAACCTTTAGGTGAGTCAAGTCAAAGTGTGAATCTACTGATTTCCCTTTTTTGCAAGGACAGGGGTGTTGATTAAACAACACTTTGGGGAGAAATATTAAAAATAGAAAACTAACTCCAAAATGTAATCTAAAACTTGGATCTAATAAATTAAGCTCAATACTAATGGAACCAAAAATTGAAATGCAGATCAAAGAGAGATAAGATGATGTGTACCAGTCACCAAAAGTGCTTAGTTGAAGCTAATCTGGGACTCATTCACCCAGGGGTGAATGGGTCCTGAGTTAGGGTTTGTCTACAACTTTCGGGAGCCTCTACTATAGATCTGAATCTCTCAATTTGCTTAGGTTTTAGGTTCGAAAAGTCAAAAATACATTTTGCAATTGAGTTTTCATGAGATGACAACTTTTATGACAATGTTTACAACTTTGAAAGTTCTTCAATTTTGCTCTTCAAGAGATCTTCAAGATTTCTGTAAGGAAAGATTAAGGTGCAGAAAAAACTCTCCTAATGTCAAACCTTAGAAAAAAATACAAATATGTCTTTAAATTTTGCAATTAAAGTTCATTAAAATGCACATGGAAGGAATACTAGAATAGAGAAATAAACGTATACATAATTGAACACTAGATTTACGTGGGAAAACTGTTACGGGAGAAAAACCCACCACACCAAAGAAAAATATCTTGTATTACTATAATTAAATTACATACAAGTTACATACTCTCCTTTCAGATAATTAATCTCACAGCAACAACATTTCCCTAATCAACCTCGTACAAAAAAAATTATGATCACACTTCGTTATATCTCACTGTTACAATGCATATACAACATACAATGAAGAACACACCATGATCAGTCAACCATCGAACCAACTGAACCCATAACAGTTACAACGCATTGCAATGTATATCAACAACCATGATAGATTCATTCTCTGTACCGATGGTTTAGTTTAGTTTCCTCTATTGAGCAACTGTCGAACTTCCCAGTCATCGAATGACCATCTCCAAGTGCTTACCATCCTCCACTAATTGAAAAATTACCTCGAGAAGTCAACCAGTGCATTGCTCATTCACCCATGGTTCTACGCTCTGGCTAGATAGGTTGAAGACTCACCGGTATGGCGGTAATCACACTATCGCTCATTTGCTAGAAGGCTCATGATTATGGTGTGCTTTACCTTCTAGACTTCTGAGGCTCTGCGGTATGGCGGTAACCACACTACCACTGAACAACTAGAGGCTCCTACGGTGTGGCGGTGTACACCACACTACCACACCTCTCTCACAATCACCCAGCAGTATAGTGGTACAATCTTGAAAGGAACACTTATACAGTTTTGAGCTGATTTGTGACAGGACCAAGGTTATACCAGTGAGTTTGAGACACAATTTCTCAACAATCTCCCACTTGAGGAAGAACTCACTGAACCCTCCAGAGCATTTAGAAACTACTGAGATTCATGTGCCCCAAGGCCCATCAAACTAGCACACCATTTGTACTTTTCTATGCTCACTGGATTCGTTAATGCATCTGCAACATTTTCCAGAGTATCCACTTTTTTCTAAACAAACCTTTCCATCCTCCACCATATCTTGTACAAAGTGATACTGCACATCAATATGTTTCGTCCTAGCATGGAAAGTAGGATTTTTTGCTAGAAAAATGGCACTTTGACTGTCACAGTAAATTGTAATCTTCCCTACATCAAACCCAATGTTAGAACACAAATGTTTTAACTAGATTGCTTCCTTATAGGCATGTGTAGCTACCATATAATTACGCCTCTTTGTAATTGGACAAAGTGACTACATCCTTTCACTTGCTCATCCAACTAACTACACCACCATTCACCATGAAAATATATCCCTTCGGGTGGATCATATCTTTGTCAATGTCCCCTACCCAATCAGAATCCACATACCCACAAATGTTGAGAGTCCTCTGTGATTCAACCAAATTTCCATGGTAACACAAAATATTCTGAAGTTCCCTTTAGATATCTAAACATTCTTTTCACAACGCATCGATGTGTCCTTCACGGATTAGCCATAAAATGACTAAATTACTCCCACTTCTTGGAAATGTTTGGTCTTGTATAGACCATTGCATACATTAAACTACCAAGCTGCACTAGCATAGGAACTTTGGTCATGTCCTTCATCTCGATTAGGAGATTTTGGACCAATCTTCGATAAGATAGCTTTGTTCCTACAAAACTAGGGCAACTAGTACCTTTGCAATAAGTCATACAAAATCTCTCAAGAACAGTGTTAATATACTTACTCTGGCTAAGCCAAAGCTTTTTGCTCTTTTTATCGTTGGTTATTTCTATTCCCAGAATATACCTAGCTCCACCAAGATCCTTCATTTTGAACTTTACAGACAACTGATATTTTAGATCAAAAATCATAAACTTACTATTCCAAATGAATAACCTTATCATCCACATATAGGGCAATAATTAAAATCTGATCATTCTCAAATTTGTAATACACACAATGGGTTAGATTTTAATCTTAAAACCAGACAAAACAAATGTAATCCAAACTTACGTTACCACGGTTTCTGAGCGTTGTTTCCAAACATATACGAGATTTCTTTAACTTGCAAACTAGATTTTCTTTACCTTTTTTCCACAATGTGCTTAGGGTGGGACATATAAATTTCTTCTTCAAGATCACCATGAAGAAATGTTGTCTTCCACATCCATCATTCAATCTCAAGTCCTTATCTTGTAGCACTTAGTGACAAAGAAATATGATAGATGTCGACAGCCTCTGGAGAAAAAATTTCTCCATAATCAATTCCCTCTACGGAATATCATAAATTAATCTGGCATATAGCAAAGCTTCATCTAGACTATTTCTTTTTAAATGCCATTTTAGGTAACAATTTTTCTACCTTCAGGCAAGGGTACCAAACTCTAAGTGTCATTCTTTTCTAACGATGTCATTTTTTCATTCATGGCTTCCAACCAAGAGTTTGAATCAGGCATTCTAATTGCCTCTTTAATAGTCCTAGGATCATCAATATTAGTAATTAAAGCATAGGCACAAGTAGAATCTAACATAGAGAACCCATACCTATCAAGTTGTTTCTTCTCATGTGTAGACCTCCTCAAAGGTTGAGGCTAAGGGTGTGGTTCTTCTTCAAAACTCTCAAAGCTGCTCGAGCTCTCCTCAGATTCAAGTACGTTTTGAATTTTGAATTTCTCTTTGTCACGGTGTTAAGGGTGTTTCCAGCTACATCCCCTCTTTGTTTTCACGATTTTTCTTTATTCTGGTCTAAAGTAGAGGCTTGACTCACAGAAGAAATAAAACTTCTATTGTACATAACCTTCCTAGTCTTAGGATTCCAAAGCTTGTATCCTTTTATGCCAACACTATAGCCAATATAAAAACATTTAACAACCTTATTTTCCAATTTAGATCTTTTTTCATTCAACACATATGCATATGCTTCACAGTCAAAGACTCGAACATGTTTTAGAGAGGGCTTCTTTCCAGACCATGCTTCTAAAGGTGTTTTATCAACAAGAGCGGAGTTAGGGGAACGATTTATTAAGTAACATGTTGTTGCAACTGCCTCAGCCTAGAATTTCTCCTCCAAGCCAGCACTGCTCAACATACTTCTTGCCCTTTCCATCACCGTCCTGTTGAACCTTTCAGCAACTCTGTTTTGCTGCGAAGTGTAGGGTATAGTTTTATGTCTTTTAATTCCATGATCTTTACAGTACCTTTTGAACTCTTCAGAACATAACTCACCACCATTGTCAGTCCTTAAACACTTTATTTTTCTTCCAATCTGATTTTCCACAAGTTTTTTAAATTCCTTAAAATGATTGAACACTTCCGAATTACTTTTTAAGAAGTACACAAATGGCCTTCTCGAATAGTCATCAATAAAGGAAACATAATATTTAGATTTCGATAAGGAAGGAACATTCACTAGACCACACACATCAGAATGAATGTAATCAAGTATACCAAAAGATTTATGAGGACTAGAATAAAATGAAACACGGTGTTGTTTGCCATATATACAATGTTCACAAAATTTGAATTCAAGGTTATAGGCATCAAGCCCTTCAACCAGGTTTTTATTTTTCAAAGTTTTTAAACCTTTTTCTTCAATGTGGCCAAGCCTATGATTCCAGAGCATAGTCTTTTCTGCTGGAAATTTAATTTCCATAGAGTTTGAACTATCAGGAACTTTTTCCTCCTCCTCTCCACGAGCAACATTTTGTGACTTTGCAAAGACATTGTTGCATTGAATAGCAAGTGCGTCCAACTTATACAGAGTACCAATTCGAGTACCCTTTGCCAACACCAATAAGCCTCTAATCATTTTGCAACCATTTCCAGAGAATGGGACTTACACTCCAACATCGTTCAGTTTACTAACAGAAAGTAAATTTTGAGCCAGACCGAGTATATGCATTACATCATTGATTCCCTTCACTCTTCCATTAGGGAACTGAATTCTGACTTTTCCATGGCCAACTATTTCCAGAGATGAATTGCTTGCCAAGTACACCTTTCCACCATCATATTTTCATACTTTGTGAACTAGTCTCTATGAGATGTCATGTGGAAAGATGCTCCAGAATCAATCAGCCATACATCGTCTGATGCCCGAGTTTCCAAGGTTGCAATGAAGGAATTTGCATCGCTCTGAGAAGAATCATTGTCGGAAGAATTCTTCTTCATCTTCTTTTTCTCCTCTTTGCAATCCTTTCAGACATGACCAGGCTTCCCATAGTTCTAGTACTTCACCTTGGACTTCATGCCAAGAGACTTTGATCTCCCTTCTGATTTTGATTTGGACTTCTTGTCTTTCTTTCCTTTTTCTTTCAATCTACCTCAAACAACAAGAGCCTCCTTTTCCATCTTAGAACATTTCCTTCTCATTTCTTCTGATAACAAAGAAGCAATGATGTCTTCCATCTTAAAAGTGGATGTCGTACTCCCAATAGCCATCACCAAGTGATCCCAATAATCTAGCAAAGAACATAACAATAGCATACAATGATCTTCTTCATGAATCTTCACACCCACAAATGCTAATTGAGCAATCATCATGTTAAAAGAATTCAAATGATTAGGAACAAACGCTCCTTGCATTTTCAAAGAGTACAACTTCTTCCTTAAGAACAACTTATTCACCAAGGACTTTCCCTAATAAATGTCTCCCAGTCTTTTCCTTAAAGAAGATGCAGCCTTCTCTTCATGAACATTTAGAAGAACAGAGTCTACCAAATAGATTCTTATCAACCCTTTTTCTTTTCGATCTGCCAAATCCCAATCTTCTTGTTTCATGCCAGAAGGTTTCATTCCAGACACAGCAAGCCAAAGATCACAATCAACCAACAGATATTCCATTTTGAGTTTCCACAACTCAAAATTGTTGCCATTGAATTTCACAATTTCAATCTTTCCTAATGTACTTTCTATTGCCATCACAATTTGTAATTTAAATTACCAGACTTCTACAAGACTCCCACTGAACAGAATTGACACAAAAAACCCAACCTACCCACAAGGATAACACAACTAGCTAGGCTCTAATACCACTTGTAAGGAAAGTTTAAGGTGTGGAACAAACTCTCCTAATGTCAAACCTCAGAGTAGAATGCAAACATGTCTTTAAATTTTGGAATTACAGTTCATTAAGATGCACACGAAAGGAATACTAGAATAGAGAAATAAAAATATACACAATTGAATACCAGATTTATGTGGGAAAACCCTTACAAGAGAAAAACCCACCACACCAAAGAAAAATATCTTGTATTACAGTAATTAAATTACATACAAGTTACAAATTCTCCTTTCAGATAATTAATCTCATAGCAACAACATTTCCCTGATCAACCTCATACAAAAAAAATTATGATCACACTTTGTTATATCACATTGTTACAATGCATATACAACATACAATGAAGAACACAACATGATCAGTCGACCATCGAACCAATCGAACCCATAACAGTTACAACACATTGCAATGTATATCAACAACCATGATCGATTCATTCTTTGTAACGACGGTTCAATTTAGTTTCCTTTGTTGAACAACTATCAAACTTCCCAGTCATCGAACGACCATCTCCAAGTCAACACCGTCCTCCATTGATCGACATACACCTCAGCAGTCAACCAAGTCCACGCTCGTTCACCCACGGTCCTTCTATTGCATTGTCGCTAGATAGGTTGAAGACTCCCGCGGTATGGCAATAACTGTACTACCGCTCAACTGCTAGAAGGCTCATGCGGTATGGTGGTAAGTGCACTACCGCTAGACTGCTAGAAGGCTCCTGCAGTATGGCAGTAATCGCACTACCGCTAGACAGTTGAGAGGCTCCCGCGATATGGGGGTATACATCGCACTACCGCACCTCTCTCACAATCACCCAGTGATATAGCAGTACAAGCTTGAAAGGAACACTTATACAATTCTGAGCTGATTTGTGACAGAACTAGGGTTATACCAGTGAGTTTGAGACACAATTTCTCAACAATTTCTTCCACCTAAATTTGCAAACACAAATCAAGAGGGAAAAATGTTTTATTTTGGTGAATGGGGGTTTTCCTTGGTCAAACCCCATTTTGGTAATTAAACCTTGAAATGAAATGAAATAGCATGAAAGGAATGATGAATGAATAACTCTATGTCACAACTCACAAAACCTTGAATGAACCTTGGAATGTAAATTTGAAACTTGCATGAAATGGCTTCAATGGATTTGGATCTTGACCTTTGAAACTTGATTTGAAACAATTCCTTGAATGCTTTAATAGATCATGAAACCTACATCATCATATTAGCTCCAATAACATGTGTGGTGCAAGAAGACTTTGACATGACAATTGGATCTTGATTGTTGTAATAATTCTTTAATAAATTTACTCTTGAATGCCTTGAAATTCTCTTAATCTCATAAACTTGCTATAGGAATGCTCATTTCAAATTGCTAGGTGAAACATAGTGAAATGACCTTATATTTATAGATATGTATCATTAATTTCCCGAAATTCAAATAACACAAGTCGACATGTGAATATGGATTTGAAATTGTTAAAATACCACCAAAAACATAATTTAAATTTAGGTCCTAGGTCTAATTGAGGACCCATTCGCCCATGGGGGAATGGGTCCTAGGTCACCCACCTAAGACACACATTGTTCAATGAGAAGTGTTATGTTTACGCATTAATGAATCTTAGGTTTTTTGCAAGTTGTTTCCTTGGTCTCCTCAGCATGGGCCAACGTGGCACTTGGGGTCATGACATGGCTTAACCGTGGATCTTGTATAAATCTGGCGGTTGTATTAGGCATTAACAGGTCGATCTTTTGGTGCAACAACAACCACCAATGTACCAATTGGTATCAAATCCAAGGTCATAGGTTCAAACCCCTCGCTTGTGCTAGGGGGATTGTTGGAAGGTGTCACCCTTGGTCTCCTCGGCATGAACCAATGCAATGCTTGGGTTCGTGACATGGCTTAACTGCCTCCTATGGATCTTGCATAAATTTGGCGATTGTATCAGGGACTAACAAGTTGATCTTTTGGTGCAACGACAACCACTAATGTAACAGGGTTTCCTCTTTGAAAAATGTAATTAATTAGGCTTGGATTTGAATTAAAGGGGCCAATTAAGGAAAATTAAGCTCAATTAATTAAAGGAGCCATAGATACGTGTGAAAGTGTAAAGAGGTACACTATACAACACCAAAAATAAGGCACAATTAAGTCCATTTTAATTAATAGGGCCCTAAACTTAGTCTAAATATGTAAAATACATATTACAATACTAAATTAAGGCATAATTAAGTTCATTTTAATATTAATTTCTAATTAGGTGTGAAAATGTAAAGGGATACATTTTTCTACACTACAGTCATATAAATATTTCTTCTTTTCCCAACCACAACTCATATGTAGTCAATTATATCAAGTTGGAAAGTTAATTTAATCACTAAAATCTTATCTATGATAAATTTTGAAAGTCTAAAAGCATCCTCCTAAAAACCATGGATTTGAATCATAATGTAATGGACTCCAAATAACTAATCACATGGATAATGGTTATTAGATAAGAATCCTTTTTGTCTGTCACTTACCTTGAAAGTGATTTTTTTGGGTTGAGATCAATGAGGGTTGGGGTGAGAAAGTTCTTAGGAATTCATAGTAATATGATGTGTAGAATAGGATATGTGTCTAGACTGGCACAAGTATGATTTCTTGAGCATTAACTGACTCATCTAAAAAAGTGAGATGCATCGAGAAGAAGTAGGGGTTCTAGTGAAAAATTAAATGTAGGAAGAAGAAAGAGCACCTGAAAAATTATTCATGGTTGAAGTTGGTCAATTGGTGATAGTCAATTAACTATAACTTCAAAAAAAATCATCTTAAAAACTTGTTTTTGACTGATGTTTTTGAGTCTGAAAATGGCACCCAAATAGAAATCATAAATGCTTCTATCATCAACCAAAACAAAATTGAAAGCTATCATAGAATAGGTGTCTTAAAAATAATGTGTAAATTGTGACAAGGCCTTAGGAATGAGAAGCAATATTATGTTTTCCTTGTCCAAAAGAAGCTCTATTTTTAGAAAACTCAGTTGATTGTCCCTTGTTTCCCAAATTTTCTATAGATTGGTGTCACTACAAAAGAAGGTTATCAGATCATACTCTATATAGAACATATCATTTATGGAATCAATATTGATGATTACTTTCAGGTTCCTTCCTTTAATTATCCTTGTTTTTTAATCAAAATACTTCATACATGTATCCACAAACTCATAACAAGGGTGCACAATTGGGACCATATAATGAGCCAGTGTGGATCTCTAGATTCAAATCCTAAATGTTTTAATTTTCCTTGCCTTAATTATTTTATTCATACGTACATGCACTCCTTCCCTCGAGGTCTTAGTGGTCATTTAAAGTATTATGTCAAAAATGTGATCTGTGGGGTCAAAGACCAAAGTTTGATCTTTATGTATTCCTTTCTTCAACTCCCTCACATGGGGAATGCTCTCTTATGTTGAGCTAGAGTATAAATTTAGGGTTTAACACCTACCTATCCCAAAAGAGGATCCTGTGGTTGTCTAGAAAATGAGCTTCTCTTTCTTTTGGGTGTTCCACTACTTAAGGTTTATTCTTGTATATATTTTTTCTTCTTCACAATCTTCTTTAGAGATAACACCTTCACAACATGCAAAGAAAATTGAATCTTTTATAATGTTCATAATTAAGCTCTCTCACACACTTGATTTTTAATTTATTACAAAAAAATTCATTCAAGTTTTATGATCTTGGTAGGTTCATTAATGCCCCTCTTTCCCAAACAATATTCCACATACTTAACCCTTGTTTTCTTCTATAACTCCTATTTTTTGCATCATTCCTATATCTTCGATGATTATGAATTTAATGATCAATCAATCAAGTAGTTAAAATATATTTCCAAATATTTTATTGAAATTTAAACTAAAGTTTATTATCATGGAAGAGTGACACTTAGTGGATTTGGAAAATCCTTTATTCAAAAGCAACAAAAACTAAACTCCAATATACAAACTATACTTATTAAATAAAAGCGGTGAGAAAAAAACACCCTATGCCAAAATGAAACTAAAAAGTCATCGTAGGATCTAGACTAGATTGCAGTTTAAATGCTTAACTTTTACAATGCTTTACAATGATTATTTCAAGTTAATTAAAATGAAATTAACTTAAGGAAATAACATAAAGAACGTAATCAAGGTGATTATAACAGAATGAAAAGAAATGAGAGACAGAAAGAGAGAGAAGAAGAGAAGTGCAAACAACGCTTGATAACGGAGTTCGTCACAGAATGTGACTACGTCTCCGGGTCCACTCCAATAGAGAGATCGATCCGATTAACTCCAAAATCGATTACAATAGCACCACCATTCTTCAAGCAATTCGGCAGCGTAACGATGCTCTGATATGCAAGAATGATTTGAAAACTCTTCAACAAGACTCCTCTTCCGTCACTTCAGCATCAGGACTTCATCACCTAAAAAAAAACTTGATTACAACACTCACCTCAAGCCCCCTTTTTATACAAAGAATTTGCTCAATTTGGATCTCAACCAATTGATTTGCAAATATTCACCTTATCTCTCCAAATACATAAGGATCTTCAAAAATCTTCCCTTATTTACATAAAAATCATTAAAAATCTCCCAATAAAAACCTCTAATATCCAATAGGATTATATTAATATTTTAGAGCCCTTCTTTTCTCATTTTCGGGCTACATTGGTTAGAGGTTGTTTTTATTGTTTTATTTAATTTAAGGAGTTTGTTTATTTTTTAAAAAAATAAGGCATTCGGTTATTTGAAATGTTATCAAAATGAGAATCGATGCCATATATATATCAAAACTGTTTAATGGTTTAGTGGTCGCTATACTTTTTGGAGCGCGGCCGGTTCGGGGTTCCAACCCCCGGCCATCCATTTTCTTTAACCAAATTGCAACAAACTCTTAAGAAAAGACACCCGTGGCCGATTTCAGTTACAGTGCCGGATTTGGCGGAATGGCCGAGCCGCTAACTTTGGTGCAGGTTGGTTAGGGGTTCGAATCCCCCGCCAACCTTTTTAACAAACAAATTACAACCAACGCCGACGCAGGAGAAACAGCAGGGCCACGTGTCGCACCCCGAAAGTGCCACGTGGCGTAATACAATTCGCCGATCTCGAAGACGTGTCCGCTGACTCGGTCACTGACTGTGCAAAATGATTGCTGACGTATCCTGCCACGTATAATGCTGACTGTGCGCTGACTCATGTACGGAATGCTGACAGAGATGCCAACTAGGATGCTGACTGGGTGTACGTAGGACACGTGTCAATGCATGATTCGTCCATTTTGCTGATGTCATCTGCCACATCGACATGTACAGAATGCCACGTGTCAGCTTCTGATTGGTCCACTTCGGATTTCATACTTCGTGCTGACGTCAGCTGTACGGATGATGACATCATCACTGTACCTTCAGTCCACAAGGCAAACCTGAAACTTTGACCAGCTGTATCTTGAGCCTCCGATGTCGGATTTCGACGAAACGAGTTGCGTTGGAAAGCTTGCGACGAGATCTTTCCGATGATGCTGACTTCGACAACTTTTGACGACATCATTTTTTTCGCTCCCTGGATGCCCCTGATTCCAGTTTGACCAAAGGTTTGACTGGCCATAACTCACAGGTAAACGGATCTTTTGCCTGCTCGAAGTTATGTTGGAACCAGGGACGGGCCGAAGCTCTTCTCGATGGTGATTTGGAGAAAAATGAGACACTTCCACTTTTCATCAAAATGTCCACTTGGACAGTTTCCCTTGATCAAGACCTTTTGGACCTCCAAAGTGGCATTTACTCTGACAATAAGTTAGGACTTGGCCTCCCCACTTGTCCTGTATCCTCTGTACATCTGAAAACCTGGCTCACAAGTACAATAAAGACTGCAACAATGTTGTTGAACATAAACATAATGTTATCACTTCCATAAGCATCTACATCCAATGTCATAGCCACTAACCAACATAAATTGACTAGCATCAAGCTGAACAACAATGCAGAAATGAAAGAGACTAAGTCAACAACAATTCGATCCTTTACAACAGGAACATTTTTACTCAAGGATCCATCAATGCTTTCAAGCATCATTTTCTCATGCTGTACTGCGGGTGCATCCTGCAACATCTAACCCTGGTTAGCTACTCCAAGTTCATGTTTAGAACCACCTGTACTGACAGACATAAGAGTTAACTCTTTACTTGCATTAATTACCCTCTTTAACTGCCCTGTATTTGCAAAAGATTGATCAGTCTTAATCTTGTGAGAATGTACAATATACTGAATGCCATCCTTAAACAAGTGATAATGATTCTTTTCCCTGTAGAAAATAGCTTTCCTGTCATATAAATAAGGGCTTCCAAGCACTATCCCACAGATATCCAATGGAACTACATCAAACTGTACTTCATCCACAAATTTACTAGTGATTGTGAACCTTAAGGTGCATTGTTTCGTTACTTGCAACTTGTCATTTTCACAAATCCAACCTAGTGGATAAGGTTTCTTATGTTGTGTAGTTTTTAATCCCAAGTTATTTACAACACTTTCTGAAATTAAATTCACTTGAGAACCACTATCTATGAGTGCATCGATTTTACTGTTCTTAGCAATAACCCTTAAATGAAACAGCTCATTCCTCTTAACATCTTCAGAGAAATCATTAACTGTGGAAGTAGAAGCACAACTAGCAACAGAAACACCAGAAATAGGAGCTTTACCTTTTAGACCCATCGTTGTTATCTTAGTCTCTTACTAATATCTCAATCAAATCCAAAGATCCATAACAACATTCATGGATTTATCCTTACCTTCCAAGCTGACACGCCTTTGTTTCCACTTAGGCCTCTTTCGCTCAGATGTAACTTCCAAAGCACAGTTGATTTTCATATCATGACCTTCCTTGCCACA
>VDFB02038180.1:0-16637 GCA_007258455.2 Sequoia sempervirens | reverse complement strand
GTGGGATGTATCCTTCCCTATCCTCATGTTGTTTCGGGATCCTTCAATCCTTCATTGACAACACTCCATCCATCATCAACCCATTTGGACTTGTACCTTGACTGGGGCAACATCACCTTTTGTCCTCAAATCCATTTGTGCTTCATCCATCATCACCTTGCATCATCTTCCTCATCTCCCCTTGTATCCCATCATCTATTTTGAGAGCACACACGTGTTCTCTTCAACCCATGTGTCCTCTCGAGGGAGCATCCTTCATCCCTAATTTTCATCATTTTCTTTTTCCCTTCCTAGTCACTCATTTGGATGACTGGGGCATCTTTTCCAATCTAACCGTCTTCTTTTAGGTTCTATATTTTAATATTCTTTGAAATGATGCTACTTCGTAACACCATCTCAAAGAGGGGCAAAATGTAGACATCCAAATTTGACATAATTTATCAAATTTATCACTTTTCATCTAAACATCCTCTTATCGTTGTTAAAATAATATTACTATTAACATTAATATCTTTAGTCTGCCAAATCCTAAGGTATTTAATTAATAATTAATACCTTACCCTCCCGTAATCCTCTTTTCATCAAATAAATTAAATAAATATTACATTTATTTAATTCCTCCACATATCATTTCATCTAATCCTAATCCATTTCCTAATCTCTTCATTAGGGATGTGCACATGTCTAATCCTTGATTGGGATGTCACATCCTCAACTTTACCGTTGGCTTTTAATCTAATTAGCCCTAATTATCCTCTAATTACTAATTAATTAGTCTAATCATTCTCGAAAATTTTAATTCCTTTTTTATTCTTCTAGATTCCCTCTTTATATGTGAATTTTTAATTCACATTCCATTCTTCCAAGGTTCTAGAACCTTGGACTTGTCACAATCTCACATGTGACCCACCTTGGACTTGTCACAATCTCCACATGTGACCAAGTCCCACCTTTTTGGAGCCCTTTTATCCTCTAGATCATCCTAGGAATGTGAATTTTTAATTCACATTTATCCTCAACCACCTTTCCTTTTCCCATGTAGATTTTTGAGGAATTCTAAAATTCCTCAAATGTCCCTTTCACTCCCACTTGGGGACAAGAAATTTTTTGTGGAAATCCTCTCATCCCCCAAGGTGCATGTCCTTTTCCACCTCATGTACCTTTTTGACAACTCATCTCCACCTCATATCCCTTGTCCACTTCACCCTCCACATGTCAAGATGTGAGGGCTTGTGGGTTCTCAACCCACCATAGCCCTTCATCTTGGCCTTGTTGGAGCAATCTTGACCCTTGAATTCTCTAGAGAATTCAAATTCTCTCTATAAATACCCCCTCCTCAAGGGCATTTCCAACACTTAGCCATCTTGCACCATTATGCTGCCAATTTGCATTCTCAACACTTTGCACTCTCATAACTACATGCTGTCCATTTGAATCCTCAAGCCTTTTTCAATCATTCAACCATCTTTGTTCATCATTTTGCATATTGAAGCTTGCATTTTAGTCATTCAATCCATCATCTAAGGAGCACACAACCAATCCAAGCAAGGGCCAATCAAAGAGGTATCAACAACAAGGGAGGTAAAAATATTTGTGTTTCATCTTATTTGCATTCCTTTTCATTGAACCACTCTTTTGGCTAATCTTGAGGTGTCCTTGGTATTTTGTTATTCATGTTTCTTAGTTGTTTTACACTCTTAGATTAGAAATTCCAAGGTATCTTTGCATCCTACACCCCCTCTCTGGTATTATATGAGTAAATTTGTTTGCTTGTTGCATGAGCAAATAGGATCTATGTAGGCTGGAATCACCCTCCTCCTTGAAGTGGGGTATACCTTCCTTCCATCTAGCCACCACCTTCTCCACAGGAATTCAACGATGCCTACAACATTCTCTGGGTTGGAAGAAGATATTTTGTAATGAATGTAAAATTATGATTTATACTATAAGTTAGATATCCACCCTTTTTTCCTTAAAAATAATTATAATTTAGAAATGTACATAAGACTATGTAATATTTGATCTAAAAAAAAATTAGTTTTTAAGTGGTGATTTTATTTTCATCACCCTAGTGAATTCATCATTTCTACCTTTATCCTTGGCACATTCTTGCATGAGATTCTATGAATTTTCTTCTCTTTATATTAAGACATGCCTTAACAACAAAATAAATAAATTTAGCAATATTATTGGGTTGAAGCATGTATAATTAATATAAATAGAAAGTAAATAATACCCATAATATATTTATTAGTAATTAAAAATATACAATTATATCAATTTTAGAAAGAAAAAAATTAAAATTAAACAATTGAAACAATACTATGAAATAAAGAGTTTCATTTGTAATGAATGTAAAATTATGATTTGTAGGAGACCTGTGCAGGCCCGCGTCCTAAGATAGGCATGGTCTACATGTGAGATTTTTTTCTTGCATGTGATTGTTTGAAGCTTGTTTTGGTCGGGCATTTCTTGTTATCTGGGGTTGGAAGTTCTATTGGTGGGGGGGAGCTTTGGTTCCTGTTTTCTCTTCTTATTTTGTTGGTGTGGTGTTGTTGTGAGGTGTGTGTTGTTTGCTGGGTGGAGATCATGGCATTTGGGGTTACAATCAACCTCACCTTGGGGTGTGCGTAGTTCAATGGGAGTGCCTCTTCCTTCATTTTTTTTTGTTCTTTTCTTGTTGTGGGGTTTGGTTGTAGAGCGGTGCTCTACTTGCGGGCATTACTTTTTATCTGTTCCATCTTGGGCCATGGAGTCTTTCAATAGAAATCTGAATGGTGAAGGATCTTCCTCAATCAGGGGTTTATCCAAGAATTAAAAAGGTGAATGGGTGTTTGGAGCATTGTGTGGATCGCCCAAAATTGGTGATACATCTAGATTCCATCATGGAGGATGTCACATACTTGAATAATCGTGCTTTAATCTATAAATTCATGGGTCTTCATCTGTCTTTGCTAGTGTTGGAATCTTGGACCCGTCAGGTTTGGAATCCTGAAGGAGATATGGAAATAATGATGGATGCCAATAATTACTTTTTGGTTCTTTTCATGCATGGCAGATAGGAATAAGGTGTTTGAAGGTGGTCCTTATTTCTACAACCAAATTGGGCTCTTCATCAAACCTTGGCATGAGGGTTTCAATTCTACTAAAGAACTTCCTACGTAGGTTCTAGTTTGGATTCGTTTGCTACGACTTCCATTGGAATTTTGGAGATGTGATATTTTACATATGATAGCCAGATTGCATGGAAAACCAATTGGGCCTACTCAACAAACTTTGGATAAGAAGGTAATCTCTTATGCTTGAATTTGTGTTGAAGTTGATTTGAACAATCCTTTGCTTGATTCTTTGGAAGTTTGTGTTGGATCCTCTTCTTGGATTCAAAAACTCAATTATGAAACTCTTCCTTTTCGCTGTCATGTTTGTCATGAATATGGGAATTTGCAAAGGATTTTCCCTAGGATTAACCAGGTAGTTGTTGCAGCTAATGTTTCTTCTAAGACTACTCCTAAGAATGATAATGGAAAAGCTCCTATGGTTGATGGGGCTATAGATAAGGATGGATTTGTTCCTGTTAAGCCTCACAATAAGGGGAGGGGTCAGAAGAGAAATCTCAAGGATAGATAGAATGATGAGACCTTTAATCGGTTTGATGCTTTGGATGACTTGGTTCAGGAAGAGGGTTTTCCAATTGGGTTTCCTCTAAGTTATGACTTGTTAGAAGTGGTCTTGCAAGAGGAGGAAGTAACTAAGAATCAAAACCTAGCTTGGGTGAACTTGTAGGATGGTCAGATGGAGGTGGGTTAGATGGAAATGGATGTTCCTCTCCATCAGCAGGATGCCTCTAATCATGGTGGATCTTTGGTTTCGAAGGATGACAGAGTTGTGTTTTCTTCTCCTTTATAGGTGGATGAGACTTTGGACTCAAAGAAGCCTAGGAGGGCAACATAGGCTTTGGGATTGCAACAAGTGCCCCTTAAAAAGGGCCCCCTTGAGAAAGCCTCTAAGGTGGGTTGCAAGAAAGGCATTGAGAAGGTTAAGCTATTAGGTGAGACTAATGGAATATGCATTTGTGAAAACCTTGGACTGTCATTACTCCCAACCCCATAAATGATAGTTATTTTGTGGAATGTGAGGGGTTTGAATAGCACCACTAGACAAAAGGCTATTCGTGAGATGATTGGTTGCCACTCTGTTGATATTATCTTTATTCAAGAAACCAAGTTATTAGTGGATGGTATGTTGAATAGAGCCTCTAGTTTTTGGCCTCGTGGGTGTTTTCAATGTGTGGGTGCTTTTGGTAGCTCTGGAGGTGTGGCTTGTTTTTGGGATCCAAGAATTTTTTTTCCTCTGTGCTAGATCTTGAGTCACTCTTCTATCTCTATGGTTGCTTCTAGTTTGGAATCTGGTGAATCTTGTCTTTTCACTAATGTCTATGCTCCCTCTAATCTAATGGGTAAGTCCCAAATTTGGACTCATCTTAGTTATGTCCACTCACTTTTTCCTTGGCATCCTTGGATTATGGCTGAACATTTTAATGATGTTTCTTGTTTAGAGGAGAAGAGATGGGGTATTGCTAAGCTTGACGCTGCTAGAAGGTGTGGTGATGCTACTATTTCTGAGAGGCTTGACAGGATTCTTGTCTCCTATTTTGGGTTGGGGATAGATGGTCTACCTAATATGAGATCCTAGATTGGAGAGGTTTGAATCATTGTCCGATTAAACTTTCAATTGTTCCTTTCAAAGCCCATAAAAATCCCTCTTCCAAGTTCCAACTTATGTGGCTACGTGATCTTTCTCTCCATGAGTTGATGATTGATTGGTGGCATTTGGGGAAACTTGAATATAGAATGACTATGTATACCTTTTCAAGAGATTGCAATTTGTGAAATATAGACGCAAGAAGTAGAATATGAAGTGTTTTTCGAATCTTCACCACAATAAATTGATAGCTCAAGCTCATTTGTATTCTATCACTCACTAGATTCGTGATCTTGGTCTAACAATTGAGTTGTGTAGGGAAGATGCTAGGGAAACTAAGGTTGTTAAAGAATGGGAGCTGAGGGAGGAGATTTTTTGGTAGCAAAAGTCTCGTATTGATTTGCTTCAAGAGGGAGATAGAAATACTATCTTCTTTCACCACTTTGTCGCTACTAGAAGAAATGGTAATCTTATCAGTTCTCTTGTTTCTTCTGAGGGAATTCAGCTTTCTTCTCAGGCTTAATTTTTCTGAGAGGCTACTCATTTCTTTTCAACTCTTTTTACTGAGGATTCTCCCCCTGCGAGTTTTAAGGAAAATTCTATTTTGGCTTGTATTCCTTCTTTGGTGTCTCATGATATGAATGAGGCTCTTTAATGACCCATCTCTTTGTAGGAATTTGAGAGTATTGTATTTAAAATGAAAAAAGGTAATGCCCCTGGCCCTGATGGCTTTCGTATTGAATTTTATCAAGTCTTTTGGGACATTATCAAGGTGTATCTCTTGGAGATTTTTCAGGAGTCTCATAGGAATAAAGAAATGTTGAAGGCCATGAACTCCACTTTTCTTGCTCTTATGGAAGGTCCTTTTTCCTTGGATTAGTTTTGTCTCGTTGCCCTTTGCAATGTGGTATATAAGATCATTATTAAGTTGATTGCAAAAATACTTAAGCCTTGGCTCAACTCTTTGATTTCCAATGAGTAGGGGGGATTTGTGGTAGGTAGACAAATTCTGGATGGGGTTGTTATTGCTACCAATGCTATTCATTCTATCCCAGTCTCTAAGGAAAAGGCTATGTTTATCAAGCTTTATACGACAAAGGCTTATGATTGAGTCAAGTGGGTCTTCTTACATAAGGTTCTCTTAGCTTTTGGATTTGATAGAGAGTGGGTTGATTAGATCATAAGTTTTGTGACTTCTACTTCCTTTTCAGTGCTTATTAATGGAGAACCCTCAGCTTTATTTGGAGCCTCTAAGGGTCTTCAACAAGGAGATCCTTTGTCCCCTTATTTGTTCATCATTATGGTGGAGGCGTTGGGGGGGTATATCAAGTCTTGTGTTTATAATGGGTTGATTCAGGGGTGGCATTATGGTAACATTTTTTCATCTATATCTCATCTTCAATTTGTTGATGATATTGCGCTAATGGGTGAGGCCAAAATAAAGGAAGCTATGAATTTTAGGAAAGCTTTGGATACTTATTTGGCTGCCTCAAGTCAAAATATTAATGATCACAAGTCCTCTATCTACTTTTTCAATACTCCTTGACTTATTCAGGCTAAGATTGCTCAAATCCTTCGATTTCAACACTCTTCCTTTGGATTATTTGGGGATTCCCCTCACAGTGGGTCCTTAACCAAAAGAATTTTGGAAGGATGTCTTGGATAAATTCCACAAAATAGTTGGTCATTGGACTCATAGGTGGCTCTCTTCAGCGAGTCATGCAGTTTTCTTAAAGTCTGTGGTTCAATCTCTCCATATTTACCAATGTTTTGTGCAAGTTGTTCTTGCCAGATTTGTTAGGGATTTTGATGCCCTGGCTTGACAATTCCTTTAGGCAAGTAATCTTCTTAATTCTAAGTGGAGTTTGGTGAAGTGGGAATCTATGTGTAGGCCAAAATAGGAGGGTGGTCTTGGTCTCAAGCCTGCTAGTTTGATGGGCTAGGCTTTAGCTGCTAAGTTGTACTAGCACTAGTGTACTTGTCAGCATCAAGATTGGGCTAAAATTCTCAATCTTAAGTACCTTGGTGCCCAGATGAACTCTGATGATGTTCCTCGATATTGTCTCTAGGGGAAAGGGTCTATGATTTGGGATACTCTTAAAAAAGGGGCTAAGTTGATTAAGGAGGGCTTGTTTTGGATTTGTAATAAGGGATCTGAAGCCCTCTTTTGATATGATTCTTGGGATGGTTATCCTTCTATTATCTCTATGTTTCCTCATTTGTAACCTCTCTATGATAGCTTGATGAGAGCTGGTTGGTGCAAGGTGGAGGACTTCAAAACTATTCAGGCCTTAGGTCAGGTGGATGTGTGGCATTGGAAGGACCCCCAAGAGTGGCCCCTAGGAAGTTTTGAAGTGGAGAGGCAGGAGCTTGCCAACATTTTGTCTAGTAGAATGTGTAGTTCTCTTCGAGATAAGGATGTTTTTGCTTGGGGTCCTGATCCTAAAGGTAAATTGTCTATTGCGTTTGGATATACGGAGTTGGATAGATAGGTGTATGGAAAAGTCGGGGTCCCTTGGTGGAAGCAGATTTGGAATAAATTTTCTTGGCCAAAGTGTAATTTTTTTTGTGGTTGGTTGTTCAAAATAGGTGCCTTGGGAAAATTTGTGGAAAAGAGGCTTCTAGGGTCCTTCCATCTATGTTTTGTGCAATAATAATGAGTGTACTCCACACATTTTCTTCCAGTGTCTTTATGCTAGATATATCTGGCATTTTTGGTGGGGAGTTTGGGGACATCTCTGTGTTGATGCCTCTTCTTTGATAGAGTTTTGAGAAAGCTTGGGGGACCCCCTACTAAGATGAATTTTCTTCAGATTGCTTGGATTATTGGCTCTACCTTTATTATTTGGCACCTTTGGCTTGAGAGAAATAGAAGGATTTTTAAAGATGTGAAGCAGGAAGGGGATCTTATATGGAGGAAGATCTTTAGGAAGATCCAGGTGACTATTTTAGTTGAGTGACACCTGACGGTTACTGTGGATCCAAGTGATCTGTTGTTTGTGAGGAAGCTTCATTTGGAGGACAAAGGGTTTGGTTGCTCTAATGGTATTGGTCCTCGTCAAGTCAAGCAGAAGGTTCATCGAGAGGGTAGATGGCGACCACCCCCTCAAGGAGTTCTGAAGATAAAGGGTGTTGGCAAGAAGTTGAGTCCACTTTTTGGCCAAAAAGTGGAAGTGTTTTCCCTGATTTTCAGCATTTGACACATTTGACCTTAAAATTTGAAGCACTTAGAGATAGAATCTTTGAAAAAGTCACTAATCATAAAATGTAGTACTCAGAGTCTAGTTTCCAAATATGTAATTTATTTCAATACCCAGATTGTACAAATTGAGTTTCAATAGGCGTTTCTAAAAACCACTATTTAAAAGTCACTTTTTTAATACCATACCATGCACGTGTACAACATCCGTATTTTGACCTAAATTATCTTATTTTTCTAAATTCTTTTGGGAAAATATTTGTGACTCACTGAAGCTTGTTCTTGATATTTTTTTGTAATTTTTTATTGATTTTTTTTTGTTGATTTTTTATTAGGCATATTTGTTGTTCTGAAAAATCATCGTGTACGACATGCGTAAGATGACCTTAACTTATCATTTTTTTATTTTTTTTTAAATTGAAAAGAATCGTCTGAAGTTTGTTCTCATGCAATCCATTCGTCAAAATTTTATGTTCATCAAAAGTTTTAAAATATTAAAAAACCCTGACATTTGAAGTTTATGGACCTGTTTCATTAGAAATTAATTGAAAAATAGAAATAATAATCCAATTGTAAAAAAAAATTACATATTTGGAATCTGCATTGTCTCATCTAAAATGGGTTTTAATTTCATCAAAAAATCTGCAAAAAAAGTCGTCAGCCATATGTCCAAACTCGGTATTTTTCTCTGACATTGTTAGGACCTTCAACTTGTAGGTAAAACCAGGTTGAAGGCCTAGGTTTGGATTCCCAATGCTTTTCTCGAACCAAAATACAAAGCTAAAACCTGACCACAAAGCAAATTCAAATTCATTTTTTTAAAACGAGATCCCGTTTTTAATAAACGGGATCCTGTTTTATAATCAGGATCACGTTTCCCACTATTAAATAGTGCGACCGTTGACAAGGAAAAGGGATCTCATCTTATAAACGGGATCCCATTCCTTTGTCAATGGTCCCCACATTAAATATTAGGAACGAGATCCTATTTATTTTTTAACCGTTTTATTTAAATTTACTGTAAGAAATTACTATGAAGTCTGCAACTTCACATGTATGGCTAAAAGCAGTAAAATTGGGCTATTTTTCATCAACTATTGTTTTTTTTTTAGACTGCAAGAATCGGGTAGCATGACCCCCTATAAACTGCAGTGCACCTGGTAAACTTTTTAACATGACTAGCGGCGCTGGCGCAACACACCCTCCGGTACCACGAGGGTGGGGGAGACTAGACCTCATGACCAACCTTCTGCAATAGGAAAGATTTAGCCAACCAAGCTAGAACCCCAACCCTTCATCAACTATTGTTTTTACAGGTGGTGAATTTGGATTTTTGATTAATTTTTTCAAAGGAGGCATCGTGTAAACCATTTTTGAAGTGGAATTTTGTTAGTTTTGTACTTGTTTTGAGGAACAAAAGGTCTTCAACTTGAAATATGGATTGATTTTTTCAAAGGAGGCATGAAGAAGACAGTTTTTAAAGTGGAATTGTGCTAGTTTTCTACTTGTTTTGAGGAACACAAGAGGAAGAATTTTTTCCGTATAGGTCTTCAACTTCCAATTTGGATTGAATTTTTTGAAGAATTTCACTATTGACATTCATTTGTGCTTGAGAATTTTATAATCATGGGAGATAAAGCTCGTAATAAGAGGAGGAAGACATTGACTTCTAAAGAAATTGAAGCAAAAAAGAGGAGAGACAAAGACAAAGACAAAGAAGAATGAGAATTAAATCAATGAATGATGGAGGAGCATCCAATTCCACAACTATTAAAGATGAAAACATTGAGGAGACCATGGTTGTAGATGAAGCTAATTTGCAAGAAGTCAATTTGGAGAAGAATATTATTATACAAGCAAGTCCTACTATGTCTTCAAATCCCTCTTTCAATGCTATGGAGAATATTTCAATATGAACAAATCCAGGTACGTCTTCAAATCCACATGTTAGTTAAATGGAAAATTTGTATGTAGAAGTTTTACAAGATGTTGGACTTAACGATGTTGACATTGATAATATTCAGAGACATGAAACTTTTATAGAATTTGTTGAAAATGAAAATGAGAATGATCCTTTTGTTGAAAATGAAAACAAAAACCATTTTGTTGATGAAAATGAAAACCATTTTGTTGATGAAAATGAAAACCATTTTGTTGATGAAAATGAAAACCATTTTGTTGATGAAAATGAAAACTATTTTTTTGATGAAAATGAAGATGAAAATGTAAATTGTTTTGAAGTTGAAAATGAAAATGATAATGAAGATGAAGATGAAAATCTAGAATGTGATGTTGAATTTAATGAAAATACTTTTTTTTTAAATTGAAAGTGGTGTTTTCGATAATATTCCTGGTCAAATTTCTTGGAGGGAAATAAGAACACATGCGAATAAAATATACAACAAATTATTTTATCGTAAAAAATTTGCAATTCAATGTCAACTAATGATGCAATTGATGAGAATGCAAAAAATGAGGAAAATAATGAAAAGGTTAGGATTTTTTGTTAAACCAAAAAGAAAAGATCAATCATTAAAACATGTTATGTCTACTATTGCTAGTGCCATTCAATCTATTGGAAAAAATAGTCTATCTAAAGATAAAAATGCAGCAAGAAGAGCTATAACAACTGCTATTGTTAATAAAACAACTTTGAATAAAAGAATGGTAAGCAATATTAGTGAAGTTTTAAAAATACATCCTAAAACATTGCTAAGAGCAGCAAAAAGAAGAGAAAGTATAGAAAATGATCCTATCAACCAATGTTGGAGTTTCAGTGGTTGACTCCCAAGGTTTGATATGAAATTGAAGTTGAAATTAAATCTTTGATCGAAAAATATTGGCATGATAATACTAGGGTTTCATCTAATTCTAGAGATGTTTTAAAATTAAGGGTAGGGTCCAAAGTTCGTGATCCTCACACAAAACACCTATTAGATACAACACAAATTGAGTTTTATAGAAAATTTTGTAGTAATTCAATGTTACCTGGTAATATCAAAATAAGTCAAAGGTCTTTTGAAAAATGTAAACCCTGGTATGTAAAAATGAATAAACAACGAATATCTTGTTGTTGTAAAACGATGTTCAATTTCATTATTTTTATGATGTTTTTCGATATATACGTTGTACCTTGCATACTAACATGATTATACAGGAGTGTGGTATTGATATGCCACCTGAAGCAATAAGAGAGTTTATTTCAGGTTTTTTTTGTGAAAGATCTAATGATAAATTGTTTTATTTAAGTTCTTGTATTTCTGGACAATGCATTAACTGTGAAAATCTTTCATTTTTAAGAATTTGTATGCATGAAAGTGTTGATAATGATTTTGGACAATAATTAGTAGATGTTAATAGATTTAAGAATGTTCACTATTCTTTAAAAGATGGAAAAATAGGAAAGCGTTGTGATTTAGTTCCAAAAAAAGTTAGCATGCATGCATTCATGAGTGAATTTAAGAATAAAATTGTACCAAAATATGTCATGTACTCTAAACATGCTCGATGGCTTGATGGCCAATTTCGCACATGTAGAAACACATTTCCAATTGGTTCTATACTTTCAGTGGTTGATTTTGTTGAGAATTATACTCTCGCTCCACAAGAGGAAATTCAATCACAGTATTATAATTCAGTGCGAGTAGCTATGTTTGTCCATATTGTTTATAGACATGCAGATGATAGCACTAAAAAATGATAGAAAAGTTTTGAGGGAGTATCATTTTTATTTGAGTGACAATCAGTTACACTTGCCAGAGTTTGTTCAATATTGTTTCAGTATATTTTTTAGAAATTTAAGAGAAAGAGGAATCCAGATGAAAGAACACCTCATATGGTCAGATAATTGTATGGGGCAGTTCAAGAATGCTCAAATGTTCTATTGGTTAAGTAGGGTTCACAAGGAACTTAATTTCCAGCATATATGGAGTTTTTTTGAAGCTGGGCATGGTAAAGGAGAACATGATGGAGTTGGTGTGTGTGTCAAAAGAATTCTTACGAGAGAACAATTAAAATTTGAGGATTCAATAAAATTTAAAGATGCACGTGGGATTGTGGATTGGTGTAATATAAGATTATTTGCACCTAGTTCGAGTGAGTACTCTACAATTCATCGATTCTTTTGGTTGGTTGAAGAAGACAACATTGTACCTAGAGTTGATTTTGAGACAATTAGTGGATCTACTAAATGGCATTCATTTAGGAGTGCGGTAGCAAGTACATGGACTATTTGGACAAGGGAGCTTGCATTTTTTTGCCAGTTTTGTATCTTAGGAGATTAGGAAGCATGTGAAAATACAAAATGGGTTGAACAGTGGGAGAAAAGATCGTTGACACCTGCACAAGCACATGATCGATATGAAAGAACTATTGAAGAAAATGATCAAGTGTTTGCATCTGAAGATTATGACCGTGTTTCAGACCTTGTTCAAGAAGGTAATTTTAATTCAATTTATTTCATTTTATTTCACTTTATTAAGTTATTTTGTAATACTAAATTATTTATATATGGATATGCACAAGTTATTAAATCAAAATTTGTTTGCAGGACATGTGTATGTTGTTGTTGCACCTGAGGGGAATGAAGAGCAAATAGAATATTGGTTGGCTCGTTGTGTGGAAACTAAACATAAGTTAATAGCACCTCGAGAAGATGATGATGGCTATCATTATCCAACAGGTACGGTGATCCCCTTAAGACATCCCCTTAAGTAAATTTTGATAACAAGTTTTTGATCCCCTTAAGCAATTTTATAGAACAAGTCTTTGATCCCCTTAAGAAAAATTTGAGAACTTATTTGATGATGGTTTTCATGTTTTCCAATAGGATCAGTGGTGGTTGTTGGCACTTGGCTACGAAAATACCTGATAAGAAAGAATGATCTACCTCCATTCGAAGACTATGAAACACAAAAAGATTATACATTATTCACATTTGGTAGTGGCGACAAATATAAAACTAGAGTGGTATCATGGAAGACCTTCAAAAAAAGTGCTATGGTCATTTTCTATGGAAGAGCATGAGGCAATCATAGATGCATTGCAAAAAAGAGAGGATGCAGATGGTACAATGGAATAAGTAAATACAAGTAAATATAGTTTTAGTTTTATTTTGTCCTTTTAAATACATTAAATACATGTTTTGATATTGGTCAAGTGTGTTATTAGTTGAAATTGATTTAAATTGTCCTTTTATAGATCCTTAACGCATAATCACAAAAATGATCTAGTCCATGCAGATTCAACCTAGACAACATGGAATACTTGGTAAAAATAGGTAATTATTAGTTAAATTATATTTAAATACATGTTTTGATTACATATTGATATTTCTTGTACATTAATAGTTAAAATTGATTTATTGTTCTTTTTTGTCTCCTTAAGTCATCATTGCATTGATCTCATACTTTGAAACAAAAAGGAGAGGATGCCTGGATTCAACCTACACACATGTGTGGAATACTTTTAAATGTAGGTACTTGAGTTGTGTACATATAGATAGTTTTATATAAATTAAAATATTTATGTTTTGATGATTTCATTGATATTGCTTGTACCTTTTTGATATCAGGTGGTGTGAACACCTACTACATTCTAGGCACGAGTTTGAGATGTTCTTGAGATGGCATATTCAAATTTTACAAACATTGTTTTGAGATGACACATATGTACATACATTCTTACAAAATTAAACATTTTGTAAAAATTACAAATACATGTACATACACAATTATCTACTATGTGTACTTCTATGTATCAAAATTGATATTCTACATATTTTGTTTGTTAAATATGCACGTTTTCCTAGTTTGAAACTTTATATTTGATTGTATAATCACTAAATATCATGCATACATTATTGTTAAACCCCCTAAACCCTAAACACCTAAAGACATCCCCTTAAGACATCCCCTTAAGACCCCTTAAGACATCCCCTTAAGACGTTGTATTACGACCCCTTAAGAAATCCCCTTAAGACATCATATTAGGACCCCTTAAGACATCCCCTTAAGATAGTTTATTAGGACCCCTTAAGACATCCCCTTAAGATGTCGTATTAGGACCCCTTAAGATAGTTTATTAGGACCCCTTAAGACATCCCCTTAAGACGTTGTATTAGGACCCCTTAAGACATCCCCTTAAGACAAGCTATAATTAGTGTTGGATGCTATTATTTTTTTTGACAACTTATAAATTAGTAATGGATGCCATTATTTGATTTTACAGCTTATAAATATTGTTGGATGCCATTATTTGTTTTGACAACTTATAAATACTGTTGGATGCCATTATTTGTTTTGACAACTTATAAATTAGTATTGGATGTCATTATTTATAGAATTTATTAATGCTTTTGTTCTCTAATCATGTATGGTATTGTTTATTTCTTAAATTTTTATCCTTTGTGGTATAGAAACAAATTTATTTTGTTTATAAATTATGATTTATTGACTAATTATTGATCGACGTGAATTGAATTGACTAATTATTTAATTTCACATTAATGTCCTATATTAATGTCTTGACTATGAACATAAAATGCATAAATGTACATGTGTAAATTAAAATTTAAAAAAAATAATAAAGTCCATAATTTATAAAAAATATATTAAGTGCATGAAACCAATATATTAAGTGCATGAAATAAAGTCCATTAGAGTACAACCCATGAACTAAAGTCCAACTAAGTATTTGAGTGATGAAATATAAAGTCCAACAGAGTACATGAGAAACCAGAAATATAGTCTAGGAAATAAACAAATATAACCCATAAAATCATGTTTCAAGGTCATGTATTATCTCTATAATCAAGAGACCTCTTCATGCCATGTGGACTATGCGGATGACCTAAAACACTTTGCCGAAGAGAAAGATGAAATCAGATGTAAGACAATGAAAAATGATTTAATGACAATTTAATTTATAATTTATCATAAAATTAAATTATCATCATATCTGGGTTTGGATGCTCGGGTGTACCTGAAGCAACCTCTAAATTCTCTGAATCAATCTACATAAACAAGATAAAGAAAGTTGAAATTAGATGTACAAGTCTACAATTAAAAATGATTTAATTCAATTTAATTTATAATTTATCATATTTTAATTGTACCATATTCTGAGGTCTTCTCCAGGACTTGTTTGTACATGCTCAACTACAAGATGTGTCTCATGCTATAAAAGAAAAAAAAATTAAAACATGTATTAGCTCATATTAAATATATATATTCAATTTGAAATTTAAAATTAAAGTAATAGTTAAAATATATAATTAATAATTGACTTTAAATATAATAAAAAATTTAATTTACCATTTGATCTAGAGCCTACTCTGTATGTCCTCCTGGAGGTGTAGCTATGTCTGGGTCAGGGCCGAAAATCACACTAACAAAGTCCTACAAGATCAAAATTAAAGCATGTATAATTGAATTAGGTTAATATATATATATATATATATTCAAGTTTGCACATTTTGTGTAGAAAATATTTTAAACAACCTAAAAATCAGAGGCCTCACGAGTAGCTGCAACATCTAATGTTTACCTGATGCTCATTCTCATTATGGTATCAACCTAGACATACATGTAGACATTTAACGCTTATAATAAATTTACAAGTCTACATGCACATTTCATATATAGTGAATTCATAATTCATAATTGTAACTATACTAATGTAATTTAAACAATTTACAATATAAATGTACCTGCCCCTAATCTACGACGATTGATAGTGGAGGAGTGTTGGACAACCCCTCGGGTGGAATCGACGTGGAAGCCGATTGACTCACCTAAACCAACATAAATATTTCAATCATATATGTGATTCAATTATAAATTTAATACTCAAGTTAAAAATTATTTCATATATAATTTAAAAATTTGAAATTAAAATACCCCATAAGGGTTGCCGAGAAGGATTGGTGTCGATGTATGTACTCATGGAATGGATGATTGCCCCATCGTTAGTGTCATGTGTACACCAAACATTTTGATTGTTAGAATGTATTGCAAAGTTTTCTTTGATATATACATTCATCAAAATTCTTATAAAATGAATGTGTAGATGCATATTTATACATGTGTTGCAGTGTCCTCGGGGTGATGGCCTACTATAAGAAACTCTACAAATGAACTAATGCGACTAGATGAACAACCAAAATCTCCAAGTCCACCTGAACTAGGTGTGCCCTGATCAGGTCCATAGCATACTTGATGACAACTAGTACATACATGTGGGATAGGCCTCAACACTCCTGGAGGGGTACTCAGACCAACTCCATAAAACACTCCTCCAAAATCATCGTCTCTATGCTCCCCACCCGCTATCGTAGAAGCATGTTGATCAAGGTCTCCTGCTAGTGTACTAAGAGAACCTAATGTCGAGACCATAGCTCGATGATGCACAGGTGCGGGAATGGGAGGACCAAGAGCAACGACAAGGGGTTGCACATGCATGGGGCATTGGGGATCAACCCTTGCCCCTAACCTCTGTTGTGGCATGCCACCACCAACACCTTGAAATGATTTAAAATAAAAATAATTGGGCTTTTTCCCCAAAACAAAATCTACATATAGTTTCCTCAAAAAATACAATGGGCACTCCCAATTAGCATGTGGGGGACTATCAAAAACCATATACCATTGATCCCAAAAATGTGCACTCGTCTGTGGATGTATGCACCACCTCATGGATATTCTAGATTTGTTCGGAGGAATGGGCTGTCGAGTAACAG
>VDFB02038179.1:0-42363 GCA_007258455.2 Sequoia sempervirens | reverse complement strand
TTCAAAACAATTTAATTGGGAAAAAGGTTGTGGTGGTATATTTATATCATTAGGTAGAAAAGGACAAGATATTTGTGCTTTTACAAGTCTTGGATCAGGGAGATGACTTCTAGATTTAAGAGCATCTCATTATATGACATCTTCATAGTCTATATTCTCTTCTTTTGAGCCTTGTGTCATGTCGCCTATTTTGATGACAAAAAAAATACATACATGAATGTAATTGGGGAGGGATATTTTGATATTAGGAGGGCACTTTCAACGAAGTTTTGTGTGTACCTCATTTTTTCAAACAATCTTCTTTCCATCTATCAGATTACCAATGGTGGAGCAAGGAGGACTATCGAATTCACTCCTAATTCAGTTATCATTAGAGACTTGGAGAGTAGAGATATTATTGCTACTAAGATGGTTGATCATGCATCTTAGTTATACACCTTTTCATATTTTGCTTCTAATGATGGCTTTGATCCTTCAACTGTTGATCACACTTCTAGTGTGGACCATGATTTTGAGAATACTTTTGGCTACTTGAAGTTGGGTGTTCTCACATGTGATCTCATTCTTGAGACTTACATTTCCTCTCCTCCATCTTCTTTTGCATTTGATGATGCATGTGTTGTCATAGTTTTTGCCTCTTCTTTGATGGAGATGATTTCTCTTCAGTTTTTGTGAGAGAACACTTTGACCCTCTTATTCATTCTTTACATGATGATTCTTCACAGTTGACATGAGTGGATACTTTTGGACAAAACTTGGAAGAGGCTTCTTTATCTTCAAAGGAGATATTTTTGTCTTTGGATTGTGTTCTACAATCATCTCTACTTGATTTTGGATTGTCTTCTTCAACGATGTGGCCTAAAATGCATGTTTGGAGTGTGTTAACTTTTGACATCGACATAAAGACACTTGAGCATAATTCAAATACATCACACATCATCCTTCTTCCTACATCTTCCTTTAAAAAATGGGAAGACATCGTACATACCATCTTGGTTTTGTTTCTTCCTCAGGGGATGAAAGTTGTTCAAAGATATTGGATTATCTTTTGCATTCAATGTTAAGCATCTACCATCATTACAGTAGACTCTACATTGAGGGGGGTTTCTTGGTCCCTCTTCTTCTCTCATGGAAAGTTCTTTTAGCAAAGACCACACAACCACCATGTGGTGCCATCATGCACCTTTGCAAGAGGAGGAGGCCATAGTCATGTTTCAAAATATGCCCTACCAACATGTGGCATCCCTGACGCTGATATGCAAAGGAAAAAAGTAGATATGACAAAAAAGGATCATGGGGCTGAAAAACATAAATAACCAAACTAAAACAAAGAAACCTAAAAAATACTCAGATTCAATTTGTAGAGAAAAAGCTTTGTAGTAGTCTCCAAAATTCCTAAGAGGGTACTAAGAAATGATTTCAAACAATTTTTTTTAAATATGATCACATTTTTAAGAAGGATATTGGGTCTACCAACAACTACTATATTTTTACCATGGATTTTCTTATTCATTGAGACTATTCTAAAAAATGAGAATTATATATTGTGTGAATATCATTAGTGATAATTTTAATGAGAAATTAACTAATATAGAGGAGACCATAATGTTTTATATGACTTAAGTACTACTTAGTATATTTATTGGAACACATGCTAATTATGAAGGATTGATAGGATATGGTATAATGGGTATGGATGAAGGACAAGTTGCAATGTTTGAATACTAGATCTTAAAATCCCATTATCTCATTATAAAAGTGTAAAAAATGCCTTCAATATGTACATAGTGAGAATGTTAGGGGATCAAAGCAAAAGAATATGAATGCATGCTACTAAGATAGTGAGCAAGTATGGTAACTAGTTCATCCAATTTCCTAAGTTTTCATATATCAAATTTGAAGGTTTTTAGAGAACCATATAGACTGCCCAAATATCCAATAATTAAAAATACTATTAGAACTACCGAGGAAATTATGTGAAAATCACAATATTTTGAAATTAAAACATTGAATTGAGGTTTAATTCCTCCTAATGATTGGAGATTATGGACATTCTTCACTACCATGTGACAAGGAATCAAATACAAAAATCTAATTGAACAATTTGCATGCTCACTCTACTAAGCCAAATTTTGATCCTTATGATCAAATGGAAAATTTTATAGAATCTAAGCTAAAATATATGCCTCACTTGGAAGATTTTTAGGTTGATTGCAATGATGATCATTAAATGCTGGGAATAAATTAAAGGTTAACTACCTACTAGATCAAAGCATTTGTGTTACACATGGTTCTTGATTAGATATTGAATGGTTGATTGGTTTTTCATGAATCTTATGACAAGGATAATGTTTTGAATAATATAATACATTTGCTTAACTAGTTATAACTAGATAATCTATTTGAAAGACTTGAAAAATATCTTGAACTATTTTGCAACTTGGTTAAAAGAAAATGTAGAACAACTAAAGTCTTAATGAGTTATCCTTACTTACAACTAAGAGCTGAAAAATATAAAGTTGTTCTTGAGAATAAGGATAAGGGTGAATATAGTTCACTAAAGGAAGAGGCAAAGACCCCTGATAAGGATATAAAAAATTTACAACCCCCTAATCCAAGAAAATGGAAGACAACTCTTGAAGAAACCTCTATTGTACACAAGATGAAAATGGTAGAGATTGTTGAAGAAGAAGAAGATCAAGAAGAAGTGGCACCACTCAAGAGAAAAATAAGGTCTAAGAGAAACTTACACCAACTAGTCCAATTGATTTAGGTATCACAACTACTTCCTCATTTTCTCCATCCATTCTATTTACACTCCACATGTACAAAGATATCTAATTACAATGACACTTCCTACAAATGTTCAATCTTCTCAAGAAATAAGTGAGAAATATCGAGTAACTATAGTCACCCCTATTGGTTCACCAATAAGGGTTGTTCTATTCATTTCCTCACCTTCATTATCCAATATTAATAGGAGAATGTAAGAAATAGAAGAATAAGGAGCACTCGAAGGTGAAGTTGGAAGCCAAGAGCCAATTATTGAAAAACAAATAGAAGAGGCTCAAATTAAAAAGGAAATATTGAATAAAAAGGGACAATAGATGTAATAAATACTATGGAATATGATTGGTTTAAAAATTTGAATGTGAAAGTTCATATTGATGAATCAATGATATTTTTTGAGTCTCAAGTAATGATTGATAAGCTAAATAAAGATGATTATATTCTTTATGCTTAAAATTTGGTTGGGGAACATAACAAGGTTTATATCCATTACTATAAGATATCCACATAAATGTGTCTACACAAGATGTTCCCAACATCCAAGCCTTAGATCTTGTAATACCTCTCGATCAAGTGGATAATGATGGGTAAAATGACCAAGTACAAGAAGATACAATGCAAATAGATAGACTTGTAGAGCAATAGAAGGAAGACACAATTGAATAGGGAAATGTACAAAATTATCCATCTATAGTAGAATATGAATCAACTACAAAACAAGGAAATAAGATTGGTGAAAAAATACTAAGTGATAATAAAGAGGAAGGACTAGTGTTAGAAGAAATTAGTGAAGCATGTAGAGACACATCTAGTCATCCTAAACCATATATTATAGAGAAAACATCTACACCTAATCAACAACTAGATTTTACAAGTATTATACAACAACCGGTGATTGAGAAAATTATTTAAGAGAATATTGATTCCTAGTAGTAGCAAAAAATTGTTTATTCTTAATCCATGACACCTAAATGGCTTGATGTAAAAATATAGAAAAGAAATTCAAGGGTGAGTATTATTGTTATTAATTTATAGGATATAACGAGGAAAATTTATCCTCCAAAGGTCAAGAAAAAGGCTAATATCCTCTCTACAATAACTAGAGATTCGTTAATATCTTAAGTTGTGAAGATTGCTATTCTAATAAGTAATAAGGATAATAGGTATCAATTAGCAAAAGATTATCATATTGCCAAATTTAACTTTAGAAAAACTACTAGATATCAAGAGATAAAATAATATCATCTTTAGTGTCCACAATAGTGATTGAGATGGAATGTGAAAAAGAAGAGAGAACTAAGGGAGAAAATAATAGAATTGCAAGTGTATATCAAACAACTAACTACACCGAGCTACAAATAAAAGAAGATACTATCTCTTCTCCAGTCCTTATTTCATAAGAAAAAGAACAATCTTTAGATAAAATGAAATATATATCTAAAGTGACCTAAGCTTGGGGAAAATAATTGTCAAGCATTTAGAAAAGATAATTGAGAAAGAAAATACATTATGGTATGAATGCAAAAACTTGCAAATCAAAATTGACAAGTTAATAGATGATTATAAAGAAGAATAGGAACATAATGAAAAAAATATTCCTAGACTCTTGGAAATTAAAAGGACAAATCCTTAGGTATTGATTAAGAAGATATTTATAGAATTTTGAAGCATGTTAGGGGAACAGAAACTAAAGTAAGCTCAAAACATAGTATGAAATTGTAAGGGTTAGAAGTTTTCTACATCACATTTTCCCCTACTTTAGTGAGCTAATGACACTAAGTGATAAGCTATGCTAAAGCATGTAAATGAAATGTCGAGAGTAAATATCACCATAAAAAAATACACAAAAGGATACTATAGATTGTGTAGAGAGTTCTTCAAGTAGAGGAATCATACCCCCATGCCGAGAACCTACAAAAAAATATGTTAGAAAACAAAACCTATGTGATAATAGTGTTAGAAAGCATAAAATATGATGGAATCTAGGGCCTAATTGCAAGTTCTATTTAACAAAGTTCTTGCTATCAAAAGGGAACCTTATTTAATAAAATTGCATTGTATATTTGGCTAAATCCCTTTTAATATTTAGGGTATCAGACATAGAATTATAAGAGTAATGACCAAGACCAATAGGAAATTGCACACCCACATTTTTCCTCTCTTGACACCTCTTATTCACTTCTACAATCTGTATGCATACTTCAACTAAGATGAATTTATCTTTTGCATACTTAGGTAGTTTATAAGGAGTTCCATCAAAGTCCCCAACCCTAATGTAAGTAAACCTTTGGAATTGGATGAAATAACTTCCATATGTATTAATTAGTTGTGTAGCCTTGAGAGATATCCTTTGACCTATGTCTCCTTGAATTTCCCTTACCATGCTCATGGTGAATGCATTGTTCACTCTCCTAAAATGCACGTATCTCTTCTCTAACTAGAGCTTATTGTAATAGTCATATATATGAACATCTTGATCTTGAATTTCAGTTGGTCTCAAACCTGGCCATGGTCTTGTGCAGGCAATAACATAGAATAAGTAAGAAGACATGTTAAAAAAACCTATTAAGTGGGAAATGAATGATCATTGAATGCATTTGGTCACATATGAATTGAGCCTAATCTAAACATTGTTCACCATGAATGAATATTTGGATGAAGAAGTGAATCCAATCTTCAAAATCATGGTATCTTTCATTATCCCTCAACCTATGCAGAAGCATAGTTATATCATTAATTTCATTTGCAAAATGGGTTTTGTGTAGCTTCTTGGGCAATGAGGATTTTCCCTTTTAAGGTGTAGCAAACCACTAGTGGGCGATGACATTCTTGTACTACCCTTTATTTTCTTGGAAAAGTTGATAAGAGGAAGAGAAATTAAAATCCTGCATATGCCTCTTTCTGGTAGTTTAAGGCATGAAGTGAAAGTGTCGGGTGCTGCCACAATAGTGTGTCTCACTTTCGAGACATGCTAATTTTTGCCTAAAATCACTTTTTTTGGAAAAACTAATGATTTTAGCCTTGAGAGGTTTCATCTAAAGGGTTTTAATTGAAGAGGGACAGATAAGACCCCCTTAGATCAAACTCCCTTGGATAGAACCCCTCTAGTATTAAATCATACCCACAATGGAGTCTCCTTTGCACCTATCAAAATGCTGGCAAAAAAACACATTTAATTTACCTTTTGATGGATTAAATAACTTCATTTAGAAATAATCTTTTGCAAGATTGTAGCCCTCGAAATAAGCTTTCCAAAAAGTATATTTTTTATATGTTTTCATTTTATCTTGTATTTGATTTTTAATTTTGACTGAACATAGGTTTTTCTTTGAAAATCAAGCTCTTCATTCTACAGAGGTGGAAAAATAACAAACCATTGTAAATTTTTTTCAAAAAATACCCTTTCCCTAGGTATTGATGTCCTCGTTTCACTAAAAAAAGAAAATTTGGATTTTGATATATACAAAACAAGTTAGGTTGTATGAGACACACACATGTCCAAATTATAGTTACAGTGAATTCAAAAATTAATTTAAAAAAAATATCTAACAAAAAATTATGAAAAATTATCCTTTCCCTGGATATTGATGTTGAGAATCTCTATTCCAGAGATTATAATTTTTTTTTTTAGAAAAATAGTTATGTTGTACGACACAAACGTTACTTTCTGAAAAATGTTGTTTTATGTTTAAAACTAGTTATTAAAGGAGATGTTGAAAGACTCATGATTTATTTCATTTTTTAAAATATATATATATATATTTAGAATCTACACACAAATTGCCACAAATCACTAGTTTACGAGATGTTGAAAGACTCATGATTTATTTCATTTTTTTTTTTAAATACATATTTAGAATCTACACACAAATTGCCACAAATCACTAGTTTACATCATCTTCAAATTCTTAACGGTTTAGTTGCTATAGGTCTTAGAAGATGAAGATTCAGTTAAAAATATTAATGTAAATGCGCATCTTGGACAAAAAGTGAGACACAGTTTTGTGGTTTCACCCCGTCTCTATTGATATTTACTACTAGTATTTTGTCATTTGTTTTGATTTCCCTAGCCTAAGGGTCATAGTGATTAATGTATTCCAACACCAATTCAGTACACTATACTATTACAAGAAAGGCCACAACATGTAATAATTCACTTTTAATCAAACTATGGGTAATTGGAGGCCTATCCTCTTTCCCAATTCTCTCCCAAAATTTGTCAAGGTTAATATGCCCTAATTTAGTATCTCCATTTTTCAACATTGTACTTGATAAACTTGAAAAAAATTCATAGCCCAGATATTCAAACTTCATGGCGAATAGAATCTTAACGAGTATAGATGCAATTCATGCCCAAAAATAGCTGAATTTACTTATACTGGATGCCCAAATAGTATCAAATTCTTTCAAGTTTACCAGAGTTCTCCTAGATTATTCTCTAATAAATTCAAAGCTTAAACACAAAAACATTATATCTAAATTATAGTCAGAAGTTGCGAAAGCTGTTACCCACACTCCTTTGCAATTTTTCCCTTTTGTTTCATGAGGAATTTTTCTACAAATGCTTATTAAAATGAGCTCTTTAGGTAAATTAATTCCTATATAAATGCCTAAAATCAATGGCTGAAAGTGTTAGGTAGTCATTAATGCTACTCTTAATAATTGACACATGCAAGCTTTCCCATCTTGCACCAAGTTCTAACATTTTAAAAATTTAAAAGAAAACTACTATGATGGCTTTTCAAGGAATTGATTAGCTTTGAAAACCCTATTAGAGGTTTCAAAACCTTTCTCATAGTGCAGAGTATTTGTTAAAAAATTCTTTAAAGAGATCAAACTTTAGCAATGTGAATAATTTTAACAATAGTCCACCAAGGTTTCAACAACCCTGTCAGAGTTCAACAAAGGTTTCAAAACCTTCATAAAGTTATGAAATGCTCATTTTGAACTTCAACTTACTTAAGACTTTTGCAATATTGCCTTTTTAGGATCACTTTATTTTTAAAGTTAGAAACAATATGCTATCAGATAAAAAGGAGGTTTTGACAACCCTATCAAAGCCCAACAAAAGTTGTGAAACCTATATGAAGGTCTAAAACTTTAATGAGTTAGTAAAAGAATCAATCTTTCTTCTGCATTGTCGACATTTAGTTAGGTTGTGAGAAACTGATGTAGGGGATTCTCAGGCCCTCAATCACAGCTCCAAAAACATGAGATATAACACAAGAAAATTATTTTAGACAATGCCAAAATTTGCAAGAAGTATGATTGTTTCATCATTCACAGTTCTCTTGTTTTACATAAAATCAAAGCCAATCTAAAAATACATGATTGCATCCATATGGGTTGATGAAAATCCATTACACAATAGATTTAAATCTTTAATATGACAACACCAACATCAAAACCAAGCTACAAATTCCTCTTCCTCAAATTAACTCCTTGCACTATGAAACAAGCTCTTCAATATGCCTTTTTCAACAATCAACTCTACTACTCTTCAACTATGGATACCATCATCTATTATTGTTACTACACACCAGTAAACCTAAAAAAATACTATATTTTGGACCTCTCCTCCAAGAGCTACACCTCTTTTCTCTAACCCCCCCATTCTAGTCAAGAATCATGACTCTAAATTAGCATAGTCTTCCCTTCAACATGCATTTCCATCACCAAACTTGTAACTCCCCAAGATGTCGCACACTAACCTAGGAAAAGCCATAAAAATGCATAAAAATAAAAATTAATGTTCATCTACATGTTCAAACCACTCCCGGGAAATAACCAAGAATAATCGATAACAAAGATTCTCCACTCCTTGAAATATTAAATCCAATTTGTTTGAAATTGCTCTCCTAGCACAAATGTGCATCCAACTTTTCCTACAACTATTGAAGAGTTTTAAAAGAGGCTGCAAAAATTTGTAACTCCCAAAATCCCATTCCCCAAGTTGCCTTTTTACCATTTCAAACATTAAAATGCATTCCAACACTACCTCCAACACTAAAATTTGCAATATAAATTAAACTAAAATAAAATATAAAAAATCTGATTTTTGGTCCAATATCATCTAATTATTTCTCAAAATATTATTCAAACTAAACCACATAAAAAAATTAAATCTCTTGGTTGATGCAATATTGCCAACAACCACTAATGCTCCTGCATTAGACACTCGAGGTAGGAAAAATTTTGTGAGTAGAACTCACAAAATGGAGTGGAGTAGTAGAACCACTCTTTTAGTTTGTAGACAACTCGCAACACTCCCTCACTAAGAAAAGTATACATCATTTATTCTTCCTCATCTTCTAGCATCTAATTGGAACATTCACCATCTCCTTCCAACAATCCTACACCCCCTTCTTCCTTCTTCTCATGGACTTACAACCACCATGTGTCATCCTCCTCCTAATGCCATACGTTCTCCTCTTTGCTCTCGTGGGATTCGACCCACCACTGACCGACCACATCCACCAAATTTTACTTGCAACATCCTCTATAGCTTCTACAAGCAAATATGCACTATCCACACACCAATTTACAACATCATTCAAATCTTTCCCTACATACAATCAATACTAACAAAATCTATTTGTACCATCTCTTTTTCTCCTTCTACACTCACTACCTCTTTCACCTCAACATGCAAATCATCTCTATTTTCATCTTCATAAAATTCAGAAACATAAGTCATTACCGAGCTATTTTCACATATTCCTCTAGTATCACTGCTATTAGAGTAATAAGTTATTATGCTTAATTAATTACATCATATTGATTAATTAATTAAGTCACTTATTCCTCTTTATTCAGTCTTCGGATGGGATTTCCTTATTTCAGCAGAAGTATGCTCTTAATATGCTCCAACGCTTTGGCATGCTTGATTGCAAGCCTGCACCCACACCTTTTCAGTCAGGTGTTGTCTTGTCTTCCACTTGTACTACTTCTTCCGTGGATACTACTCTGTATAGACAGTTGGTTGGCAGTTTGTTGTACCTGACACACTCACATCCTGATCTTTCCTTTGCGGTTGGCCTTGTCTCTCCATTCTCACATGATCCACATGAGAGTCATTGGCAAGCAGCCAAACATATTTTGAGGTACATTCGGGGCACCACTCATTATGGCATTCACTACACATCAGGATCCCCTCACATCGTTGGCTTTACTGACTCAGATTGGGCTAGTGATGTCGATGAACGGAAGTCTACTTCTGGCTTTGTTTTTTGCCTTGGTTCTGGCCCTATTACATGGTCTTGCAAGAAGCAATCTGCTATTGCATTATCATCTACAGAGGCTGAGTATCGAGGAGCAGTGTTAGCTAGTCAGGAGGTTTTATGGCTTCGACAGTTGATGGTAGAGTTTGGGTTTCCTCCTGATAGTCCCACTATGCTTTGGTGTGACAATCAGAGTGCCATTCACATTTCTCGCAGCCCAGTGGAGCATCAGCGGACTAAGCACATTGAAATCCACATGCACTTCATTAGGCAATTGATTCAGGATGGTTCTCTCATCTTGGAGTACATTCCTACAGAGGAGCAGGTTGCAGACATCTTCACTAAACCTTTGGCATCGCCACGCTATCTTCAGTTGCGCTCCATGCTTGGGGTGAAGAAAGTTGTCCTTGGGGGGTCTCAGTGAGGCCTTCCTTCCTTCTTTCATGTTTTTTTAGCATGCTTTTTTCTCTTTTTGGAGTAGAGTTTTTCCCATGAGGTTTTCTCTATTTCTCCACTTTACAGAGATTTGGTTGTAATTGGGTACCTTATCTGACCTTGTTGCTGGGACCCAAGTTTACTTTCTAGCATTGTAGTTACCTTTGCTTTCTTGCATATGTTTGTAGCTGCACTTTTGCTCATCTTAAGGGGGGGTGTTAGAGTAAAGGTTTAAATTTAATCATGTCAATTAAATTACCTTTATCTCCTTCTTAACATTTCACCTTAGTTTGCATAATAAAACATTTAATAATTATATTAATTATTAAATGTGTTATCCTTTTATGGCTTTTTGACCTATATGTGGTTGAAAACTCTTCTTTTGTAATTAATTCTCTTTTACAGATTGTTGAATACAGAGCTCCATCTTTTTGAGCAATTTCACTGTGTTCTTGTTGCTTCTCTTTGCTTCTCCCTGTAATAGGTTTTCTCAGCTTGCAGAGATCACTGGGCTCCTATGGTGTTGTAGTTTCTCAACTCCTACAATTGCAACATCTATCTTCTCACTATCTACTACAAGCTTTTCATCTACACAAAATCCACTTTCATCTTCATCATAAAAATGAAAAACACTATGCACTACCTCTTTCTCTATAACCTTTTCCTTGCCATTGTCTACTGCCATATCTTCTTCACCTTCACTCTCACCTGTAATTTCATTTTCTAATAATTTCAAGTCCTCCAAGGGACACTCATCTACTATTGCAACACCATTTTCCTCTTTGATTGTTGCACTTTCTTTTTGCTTCTCATCCCCGCCACAATCTCACCATCTTCCTTCATGCTATCCTCAAAGCATACTTCTGCAATATTTTCTCCTTCTTGTTCACCTACTATGTCAATTTTTTTTCCTTTCTTCTTTGGAATTTTCAAGGCCTCACAAAGCCTCAACACAAATCTTCAAATCTTCAAATTTTTCACATGTAAACTACCTCACGTTCGATGGTCTGTTTACAAATCTTCAACACTTTCAAGTTTTGTTGTAAACTGCCTCATTCTTGGCAATCTGTTCATAGCCACAGTTGGAACCTTTGCTCAAAAAATTATTTCTCTTGTAAATTACACATTTATTTGCAAGAAAAACCCACACACTCTCTACCCACAAGTCCTATAGAAATTGCCTCCAATCGGCAATTTTTCCTACACACTTAGGAACACTAGCTCTAATGCCATTGATTTAGGGGATTCTCAGGCCCTCAATCATAGCTCTGGAACAAAATAAGATATAACACAAGAAAATTATTTTAGACAATGGTAAAATTTGCAAGAAGTATGATTGTTTCATCATCCATAATTCTCTTATTTTACATAAAACCAAAGCCAATCTAAAAATACATGATTGTAGCAATATGGAAAATGAAAAGCCATTACATAATAGATTTAAATCTTTAATATGATAGCAACAACATAAAAAAAAAAACTACAAATTCCTCTTCCTCAAATCAACTCCCTGCACTATGAAACAAGCTCTTCAATATGCATTTTTCAACAATTGACTTTGTTGCTCTTTAACTATGGATACCATCTTCTATTGATTTCACTACACACCATTAAACCTACAACAATACTATATTATGCACCTCTCCTCCAAGAGCTATGCCTCTTTTCTCTAGCCCCCCCATTCTAGTCAAGAATCATGCCTCAAAACTCAGAGGGAAAGGTAACACGACAATGTTTCTATCAAATGGATAGGGACACAAGTTTTTTTTTTATGTATGGTGCTTCTTCATTTTTCCCATCCACATATCTTGCATTTCTTGTGTTAATTCCCTAAGTTGTGATGCTATATCATCTTGTGGGCTTGGTGGAGGAACATATGTTGCATATTATGGGATGGCAGATGGATTATACATGGGATTTTGATATGATGGAGTGTTGTATGGTGAGTATGGTGGTGGAGGCGTATATGTTCCTAACGTGTTCATATTGGCGATGTTTTATTGAGGGTTATAGTATAAACCTTCTTGTTGTTGTTGTGCGAGCAATTGTTGTTGTTGGGCCACTAGGGCTACTTGTTGTGCTGCTAAGGCTGCTTGGTGTGCTTGTTGTTGTTGTTGTGCGATGAAGGCTTATTTTTGAGCTTCTTGTTGTTGTACTGCTTGTTGGTAAGCATCTTGTGCTTGTTAAAAAGCTAGAGTGTGAGTTTGTTGTTGTTGCAAGGCTTGTTGATAGGCTTGTTGTTGTTGCAAAGCTTGATATTGAGCTTATTGTGCTTGCAATGCTTGTTGTTCTTGTTGTAAAGCTAGAGCATGTGTTTGTAATGTAGAAGCATTTTGTTGTTGGGATATTTGTGAAGGGTTTCAGATATTCATGGTTTGAGTGGATTGTGGGTTGATGACGAGAGGTTGGGGGTTTCCTTGATTTAAAATTCCTTGTAAAATGGTGGATTGGGATGAAGGAATGTAAGTTTGAGGTCCCATTTGATTTTGCATGATGCAAGGGACCAATGGTAAGGATGATGATGGCGCCATTTGGTATTGTGATGTCAATGGCACATTAGGACCTTGAGTCAATTGATTGAAAGGGTTCTCTTGACCTATGTGTTGGGGATTCCCTTGTTATGTTTGAGATGGGACCAAGGTATTACCTTGGTTGATGGGGTTTGTGATCAACGTGTTGCTTTGATTTGGATTGATGATAGATGGGTCTGATGTAGATGGTGAATTGACTTGAGTAGCTTGGGTAACCACTTGTTTTGATGTGTCGATGGGGTTGTTGGAACCACTTGTTAAGGGTTTTCCTTGCGTGAGGGTGTTAACTTGCCCTTGTTGTCCTATTTGAGGCACTTGGTTCACATTACCTTGCTTAACATTAGACACACTTGGGGTATTTGTGGTGATGGATAAAGATGGTTGTGCTCGAAATGTCAAGGTTGTTGTGGCATCATGAAATGTAAATGTTTTGCCAAATGTTGGTGTCCAACTTGTGTTTTGGGAAAGGTTGGTGTTTAATGGAATGGTTGTGTTGTGAATACCCAAAGTTGTGCTTGTTCCTAGACATGAAGTGAGACCAAGGTTGGTTCCAAGCCTAGTTGCAAGACTAGATGTTACGTGTTGACTTGACACAAGGGATGGAGTTGGTTGAATCGTAGATTGGGTTAACCCTAGTGTCAAATTTTGTGCAAGAAAAGTTGGATGATTTTGTTCATACTCGAGGAGTTTGTCTTTAGTAAGTTGAAGTGGGTTGTTTGTAATGTCTTCTATCTCATAAGTTCCTACCAGATCTTGGGGTTGTTGCGTGGGGGTAGAATGACCTTGTGGATTGAATTCTTGAGGGTTGGTATCACTGATGGTAGATGAGACTTTAATTTTCTCCATGATTCTCTTATGTTGTGATATTTTCTTTACCATAAATTTTGGGTCACCTATGAGAGAGTTGTGTTGAGATTTGTAATGTTTATTAAAATGAAAATTACAGCCAAGATCCTAATAATGAGCACATTTAGGTTTTAACATTACGACATCCTTTACCCTACGTATAATATATAATATATATTTTATATAATATAATTATACTACTTATTATTATATATTATATTCTTTAATAAAACTATTAAATACATATATAAAATTATTATAATTAATAATTAATAATTATTATATTTTATATAATACAAAAAATTATTAATCTCCAGGAGAAAAAAAAAATTGCTTTCAATCTATGAAGCTCATATATTGCTCAATATATGAAAGCTCAAAATATATTGAGCTAATATAATTTTTTTTCTACTGATAAGGTACTCTAGTGAATGCTTTCCTCAACTTCTCCAAATCTATGAGATAATATTCTCTCTCTCCTTGGTGCTAACATCCCTTATGGTTTTATTTTTATAAAAAAGAGATTAATGCTATGTTTTCTAATAACCATAAAAGGGAAAAGAATATGGTATGAATTTTCTTGTATAGTCATGCTTTTTTTGTGTAAGAAAGACAAAAAATTAGACGTGTGAAGCATATTTCATGGCAGATACATAAGAGAAAAGAAGTGGATTTGAAAGGAAGTAACATAGAGATTTTGAAAGGTGTAGTAGAGATAAAGTTTAGTTTTTGAAAAAAGCTGATTTAAAGAAAGGGTTGGTTGTTATTATCTTCCATTAATAAGATATTATACCTATTAGTGTGAAGGTCGGTGCTCAATCGTGAGCTGGTGCTCACTTTTGTAGTTGAAGATTGGTGTCTTCTATAGGTTGGTGTCTACTTATTAATAAAAGAAAATATTTTTTGTGGTTTTTTCTTGAAAAGGGTTTCCATGTAAAACTAGTGTTTATTTTTCTTATGGTTCATTTACACTATCAAGTTTTGATTATTTAGTTTTTAAAAAGTTTAAAATTGTTTTGATATTGATTCACCCCCCCTCTCAATATAAGCATGTGCTTTTCAATTGGTATTAGAGCCAGTTCGTTCGAAGATAAGCCTAACAAGCTAGAAGCTAGATCTTTAGAAGCACACATGGTTGCTCATGATGGATCTAGTTTCTCTTCAAATATGGCCTCTCTGAATCTGAGTTCATGAAGGTGATGCACTACAAATCTGCACAAGAGATATGGGATAAGTTAAAAAAATATTTTTAACTTATGTATTCACATTGACATTATGTTGACATCAATAGAAAAAAAAACTCCCTTATACCAAATTAGGGCTAGGAGGGGACATACACATTGACATCAATAGATTTTTTTTTTGCTTCCTATCAAAATATTCCCTTTGTTTCCAAAGGAAAAACTCAAAAAAAAAATGGTAGAAGAATTTGTTGGTCATCGTGGAGGGTGATTGGATATAGCTATGTGTTGGTGTTTTTGTTGGTCAACTTAGCATTGCCAGTAGAGAATTTGTCAACAGTAGGCACAAAACCACCGTCAATGGTAAAAAATGGGGCCCATAGTGCCTTAGCTAACCCTATCAAGTTTATAGAAGGGTACAATTCCCTACATAATACCTTCTTTGCCCTTTTTCTTTTAAATTTGATTTTAAATTAAAAAAAATGAAATAAAAACCATTAAAAAAAATCCTCATACCACCATGATGCAGGGCGAGGTTGTCTGGATTAACATTTTCTCCCATTTATTTATGTCTAGCATATTTTCTGTTAGTTCAGATAGCTGGTATTTTGCTCCTTTATATCTATTTTTCTTTATCTAAAGGTGGAGAGAGGATCCTCAGCGACAGAGGCGTGAGTAAGTCTCTGTTTGCAGTGTTTACAGTGGTATCATCGTTTGCCAACTGTGGGTTCACTCCATTGAACGATAATATGATGCCCTTGAGAAAGCACAGTGTTGTGCTTATGATATTGGTGTTTCAGATACTCATGGGGAATACTATGTTTGGGCCCTGCTTCACAGCCATCCTACTCACACTGCGTCGATTTACAAGAGTGGAGGGAAGGAGAAAAATATATGATTATATAGTGAAAAATGGGTGCAGGCTCTTTGCAGATCACTTCTTCTCCACAAGACAAAATATGTGGCTCCTTCTGAGCGCTGTGGGATTTCTCACCATTGAGGTAGTTATGATATTTGCGTTGCATTGGGATACGGCAGCTCTGGATGGGCTCACCGTGTGCGAGAAGTTGATTGGTGGAGTGTTCCAATCTGTGGCTATTAGGCACGCTGGCGAAAACATTGTCAATCCACAGCTTCTCTCTCCTGCTCTTCTCGTTATCTACATCGTCTTCATGTAAGTTTTGTTCGTTGCTTTTAATTTGATTTTGCCATCAAATATTAGGCAATCTATTTAATTGTTCATTTGAAATCACAATTCTTTTATTTATAGTAGGATCTACTAATATTTAAGATGAACCATCTAAAACAAGTCAAAAGCCAAGTAGTGTGTTGTTTAAGTCGTAATCTACCATATTAGAACAAAGGTGTTCCACGACAAGTATTTTTAGGATGGATGACCCTTCACCAAATTCAATTTGAATCAAGTGGGATATTCATCTATATGTTTAACTTAGTTTCTTTGTTCAAATTTAAAGACATTTATTTAGTTTTTTATTATAATATTTTTTAACATTATATTTTTCACCTTTTTATGACGACTATGGTCTATATTACAAATACTTCCAATATAAAATTTAGCATTTTGATAGATGTTTGTTTGGATTGTAATGGTGGTAAAAGGTATTTACCACCCTATCCACTTTACAAGGAGGGAGGAGACTTTTTGAATATAAAACCATTGTCAAAGAAGGAGTCAAGTAAGAATAAAGAGAAGTGGGGTATTATTATGCAATTTGAAAAGCTAGTTCAGCGTGATTCATGCTATCTTCTTATAGCAGTTATACTCATTTGCATTATAGAAAGGCACAACCTTTCTCAATATCCACTTAACTTCAATGTTTTGGCTATTGTCTTTGAAGTTGTCAGGTACAAATCTAATTCACCTATGCAAAGCATTATTCTACTTTATTTTTTCTTGTTTAGTTTAATTTATACTGCCACCACTCTTATGCAATGTGATATTTTTATATCTATGTTTGTTTGATGTTTACAGTTTATATGCAAATGTGGGACTTTCTTTAGGCTACAATTGCACCCTCTTTAACAAGATGTCCAAACATTATTGCAAAGAGGTGCCCTATAGTTTTTCTGGGAAGTGGAACAACAAAGGGAAATTCATAATTATAATTGTGATGATTCTTGGTCGTCTTAAGGGAATCAAATCATCTTTGAGGAGAAGGCTATTCCTTGTGTGAATGGGGATATTTCCTAACTAGATATTAGTGAGGACCTATTCACATCATTAATAAGTTTGCTTAGGAGTTAGTTTCCTAGGTGGAATTTTAGAAACTAGTATTTAATGGGACCATATCTCATTAATAGCCATGCAGTTATCTAGGCATTTAATATTTCTCTCATGCATTTATAATTATGCATTAGGCATTTAATGATTGTAACTAAGGTGGTTATCCAACTACCTCTCTCCTTTCCTATATAAGGAAGGCTCTTATACATTTATAAATAATTCTAGATCAATTCATCATAGATCATCATTTGATCAAGTTGTCTTCTTGCTCATAGTGCACTGCTTTCTTGTTCATGTGGATGGTATTCTTCTAGGTTGATCCTTTGAAGTGTGTACAACTTCATTTGGGTTATTTTTCATATTACCAACATTCCTCCACAATGTAGTTTCACACAATTTTAGTTCACTACCAAAAAATATCCCTATGGAACTAATTTGAAATAGACAATCATATTGTACAATAGATCATATTTATTGTATTAATTATGGTTTCATGCAAGTAATTATATTGATGAATTCTAAATCTTTCACTTTATATTATATAAAATTCTATATCAAAATAACTACCAGTTTAAAGAAATAAAATAATAGATATGAAATATCAATGTTATAGAAGCAATGTTAAAAATATAAACTCATCACAATCCCTATGTGTTTATAGAGGGAGACATGTTCCTATATATTTTTCATATCTGAAAGATCTTTGGATCCCTAAATAGTTTTAGCAATTGATATCATAGAATACATGAAACATATATCAAGATATCATTGCCAAATCTAAAAGATTAAGGTATTTTTCTTCATTGTAGACTCTATGAGGCAATTAGTGTTATAATATTTTCATTGATTTCAAGGAAAATATGCAATGATATAACATGTAAAAATATATAAAGGACTAAAGGAAATGCAACGATATATTCTCCATTGGTGCCACTTATGCATGAAACAAAGCATGCAAGGAGTTGGATAATTGTATGAAATGTGGAGTTGGATAATTGCATGAAACGTGGAGTTGGATAATTGCATGAAACATGGAGTTGGATAATTGCATGAAACAAAGCATGCAAAATGAAAAAGGAAAGAATGCAAAAAGAAAGCGCCACTTATGGATAAATCAAGGCATGCAAAAATAAAAAAGATAACATGCAAAAAGAAAATCACCGATGCATGCTAAATTAGAAAGAACTTATGGTTTTATTTTTATAAAAAAGAGATTAATGCTATGTTTTCTAATAACCATAAAAGGGAAAAGAATATGGCATGAATTTTCTTGTATAGTCATGCTTTTTTTGTGTAAGAAGTTAGACAAAAAATTAGATGTGTGACGCAGATTTCATGGAAGATTCATAAGAGAAAATAAGTGGATTTGAAAGGAAGTAATGTAGAGCTTTTTCAAAAGGTGTAGCAGAGATAAAGTTCAGTTTTTGAAGAAGTTGATTTAAAGAAAGGGTTTGTTGTTATTCGTCTTCCATTAATAAGATATTATACTTGTTAGTGTGAAGGTTGGTGCTCACTTTTATAGTCGAAGATTGGTCTCATCTATAGGTTGGTGCCTACTTATTAATAAAAATAAAATATTTTTTTGTGTTTTTTCCTTGAAAAGGTTTTCCATGTAAAACTAGTGTTTATTTTTCTTATGGTTCATTTACACTATCAATTTTTGATTATTTAGTTTTTAAAAAGTTTAAAATTGTTTTGATATTGATTCACCCCCCTCTCAATATAAGCGCATGCTTTTCAATTGGTATTAGAGCCGGTTCCTTCGAAGATAAGCCTAACAAGCTAGAAGGTAGATCTTCAGAAGCACACATGGTTGGTCATGATGGATTTGGTTTCTCTTCAAATATGGCCTTTCTGAATCTGAGTTCATTAAGGTGATGCACTAGAAATCTACACAAGAGATGTGAGATAAGTTAAAAAATATTTTAAACTTATGTATTCACATTGACATTATGTTGACATCAATAGAAAAAAAATATCTCCCTTATACCAAATTAGCATTGGGAGGGGACCCTATAGAGTGCACATTGACATCATGCTAGCATCAGTAGAAAAAAAAAATTGCTTCCTATCAAAATATTCCCTCTACTTCATTTGGGAAGAGAAAAAAATATATTGGTACTCATAGATTTGGCCTTTATCCCTTTCTCTTCCCATTAATCTCTATCTATACCTTATTGATCTTCCGATATTTTTTTCTACTGATGTTAGCATGATGTCAATGTGTACCCTATAGGATCCTCTATTGGATTTCACTCCTCCAAACTCTTCCTCACTGGGATTTCTCTTTCACTTCTCCAATTTGGTGAGTTGTAGCCAAAAAATAAGGTTTCAATGAGGGTTTTATAGTATGTTTATTAAAATCAAAATTATGGCCAAGATTCTACTAATGAGCACATTTAGGTTTTAACATTACGACATCCTTTACCCTATGTATAATATATAATATAATTATACTACTTATTATTATATATTATATTCTTTTAACAAACTATTAAATACATATATTAAATTATTATAATTAATAATTAATAATTATCATATTTTATATAATACAAAAATATTATTATGTAATGTTTAAACTCTCTAGTTGGACTCCAAATCTAGGTAGAAGGGACGCCTGCCTTTTAAAGCAATGATGGTAGTGGAGATGAAAATGAATGATATGGGAGTGATCTTTGCAAACATTTTGGGGTAACACTTTGGAAATAGAAGGCCTGATGTTTTGATGTTAGGATAAAGGATGTTTATGAGGGTGATCCCACAATAGTGGTTTATAATTTTTGGCCAAACTGGACACTAAAATTATTATTTTTAACTAAATCTTCACATTTGGGCACCTATAGTGGATAAACCGTGAGGAATTTGAAGATGATGCAAACTAGAGTCTTCCACATTTTGTCTCAGAGATTCTAAAAATATTTTTTTCAAAAATTTTGGAATCAAATTGCACTTCTTTCTATCTCCCACTAAAATTCGTTTTTTTAGAAAAACAAACATTTTTAAAAAGTGACGACAATCGTGATAACGCTTAACTTTTTTTTCCTCAAGGATAAAATTCTAATTCTTTCAAATTTAGATTTGCAACTCCGGAAGACCAGTGCTTCCACTTGGTTAGATAGTTTTTATCAATATTTTTCTTTAATCAGTTTCAAAAGTCAAGCCAATTACAATCTCGCACATAGCGAATCAGAGTAACGATAACTTTGTATTATTATATGTATCAATTTTTTGTTGGATGGACTCCAATATCTGGTGCACTCATATTTTTCAATTTTTTTTGATAATTTTCTATTTTTCCTAATGTGAGAATAAAGAACTTCATTTTCAGTGAGAAACCTATATTTAATAAAACTTAAAAAACAAATAGATAATAAAACCAAAACATATTAAAATTATATTTTTTGGATAGCTCATTCTAAGGGCTACCTGATACCAGTTGGGTTTGTGAAGTCTCCTCCATTTTTATTTTCAAACCGAGCTTTGAAGTGCAAAATTCTAGACAATTTTGGTGCCCGAAGGAAGGCGGAAAAAGGGTGGTTCAAATAACCAAAAAAATATGTTTAGTCAAAATAGGTCTCGACTTAACATATTCGAACCACTTTCAAATACAACAAAAAATGTATATTAAAGGGTTTAGTCGAACTTGAAAATGGTCTCTACTAACTCCTCGACATGGATCCATTTGACCATTTGGTTTCCCGCCATTTTCCCATTTTTTGTTTCCAATTTTATTTATTTTTTTCCTATTTTTTAATAGTTGTATTTTATAATATATAATATTAATATAAATATAAATTATATTATTTTTATATTATAATATATAATATACTTATTATTACAATATATTAGAATAATAATAATAGTATTATAATAATATTATAATAATAATATATAATTATTATTAATTATATATTATTATTATAATATATAATTGTTATTATTATATTATTAAAAGTATATAATTAAAAAGTATATGTATTAGAAATGGTTGAAAAGTATTTTGGGATGAATTTTGGATTGGGTAGTTTAGTTGAGGGCAGGAACGATTCAAACAAAAGGTTTTTCTTTGAGATCTCATCTAACAATATTGGAATGGCACAGCCCTGTTTCGTTGCCCCTCAGCTAAGGTCTAATATGAACATGAACATCTATAGCTCCACACCCAAGCTCTCCTTGATGTTGGTAGGTGTTCTATTCAACCGGAAATCATAAAAACATGGGTATTGATGTGGAAATGCATATTAATTTGATTTTCTTAGGGGAATTTTGTTTGTTTATAGATATAAGTAAGTATATATTTATGATGGGAATTGTTAGACAAACAAGTAGCTTTGAAGGAAAAGGAGACATGTTTGGTAGTAGCAATGGAGAGTCTCAACTTGGGATCTACAAAGAGATGAAGAGTATGAGAGCAGGTATGGCAGTGACAACATGGAAGGGAATGGATCTAGTGATGAGCAGGGAGATAACCATCCCAAAAAGAAGTGCTATCACATGCATACTCCTCAGCAAATTCAAAAATCCCATATGCACCAATTGCGGAAGACCTGTTGTTATTGCAGAAGTTAGTGTTCAAGAGCAGCAACTACATATTGAGAATATTTGGTTGAAAGATGAGGTCCATTTGCATAACCTAACTAATTTAATGATGCATATTCCATATTTTGTATTCTCAAATGCAAACTGTGGTTAAAATGATTATGAGTCACTCCTTTTTTAGTTGTACCTATTCTAATTCTTACTGGCTATCCTTATTTGAGATGGACAACCTCCTTTTTATCATCAACGGTGTGCAATGCTTAAAAACGGATGCCAACGATCAGAGCAATCGTATCCGTTAAAACCTTTGTCAGTTTTGTTCGCCACTTTTCTAAAAATCGCATTTAATTTCAGGGAATTCAATTGCGATTTTGATGTGCATAATCCCGAGTCTATTGAGCTGCTTAAGCAGAGTGGTATTGATTTTGGGAGGAATCAGCATGATGGTATTGATTCCAGAGTTTTTGCGGAGCTTTTCATGTCATCCGGGGTGGTGCTCAATGAGAATGTGCAGTGGATTACTTTTCACGGGGGATATGATTTTGGGTACCTGTTGAAATTGCTCAAGAGCCAAAATCTGCCGCAAAATGCAGCTAAATTCTTCAAGCTATTTAGGACCTATTTCCCTACAGCGTATGATATCAAGTATTTGATAAGATTTTCCAATCAAAACCTCCTTGGTGGATTGAACAAGCTGGCAGAGTTAATGCAGGTGGAAAGGGTTGGTCCTAGCCATCAAGCTGGCTCTGATAGCTTGCTTACTTTGTGTATTTTTTGGAAGCTACAACAGGGCTCTGTCAATGGATCTCTTGAGCCTTATTCTGGTTTATTGTACGGTTTGAGTATTGATAATGTTGATACCTAGTACTTGATTGCCTCTCTTTGTGTACTCATCATGCCTTTGGTATAGAATCTTCTTTTCTGCAATTTATTTTTTCGCAGAATTTTAAAATACCTCAATTCTTTAAATTAATTTTCTCCGAAACAGAGTGGGCTATTTTCTTGCCATTTAAAGAGGCATAGAACACACGACCCGGTCAAGGTTGTGATATGTATCATTAAATGTTTCATGTGCCTTTTCTACGCTTTCACATTTTGCATACATGTCCACCAGGGCAGTTGCAACTGCAACGTCTGATTAAATTCCTCTATTTTTTATGCTTTGATGGATGTCCAAACCCTGTTCCAATTCTTCTATTTTGGCACAGGCAGGGCGAATGCTGGCAAAAGTTGTCTAGTCTGGCATAGTCTCGTAAACAGGAAGATCTCTGGAGTAGATGTTGTTAAGCTCAAAGATGTCAGAGCTTGAATCACTGTCTACATACACCTCATCCAAATTTCTGCTGTTGTCGACCTTGGTGGAGTAATTTCTCAATGTAGAAGCCAGGGCATTCTTCTCAAACATCATCCATCTTCGGATCTTCCCATTTTTTTCCTTGTTGGCAGAGGCAGAGGAAGAGGAAGAAGACTTGTGCTTTGTATGATAAGATGGAGGAGTATCACTACTCCTCTTAGACGCCCGTGCAACATTGTTGGTCCTTAGATTTAGGCTTGTATAGAGTGGATGAGGTGGAGGCAGGGGTGGATGAGGTGGAAGTAGGGGTGGATAAGGTGGAGGAAATGGAACGGGCTAAAAAGGAATGGGAAGAGGATGTTGAATTGCTTGCACAGTTCGAGACCCATTTCAACTCCTCACGCTGTGACTTACTCTTGCTCCAACTGGAGACCAGAACAGAGTTCAGAATACTTTCTTGCACAGTCCGAGACCCCTTTCTCCTTGTATTTCACCCAACCCTTCATACAGAGCATGAAAATGGACGGTAATCTTGAGAAGCTGGTGAAATGCATTATATGGGCTACTATTTCCACACAGACAAATGGAAAGCTTTCTCTACCCTTTTCTTGTTGCCTGCTCCTCCCTCGTGTTTCAGCTTGTGAGTCATTATTCTGTTCCAGCTAATATTTGTCCTTTTGTAATGACATGAAATGTTTAGACACCCAAAATTGAGAATAAAATGTAAACAAGAGAAGTGAGAATTTTTTTTTGTAGTGGATCAATCACAAGGGATTCAAACCAATACACATTTTATAACTTAGTACATATTCAATGAAATGTTCAAGTGGCTTCCCTCTTTGGCCCTCTTTCCTATAGAAATTTCAACTTACCAATTACTACAATTGTGATTGACATGTCAAATGTTATAGTTAAAATTTTTTGTGTGGAAATAAAAATTGAGGGAGAGGGAGGATATATATATCATGGGCATGTGCCATCTTTGGATTGTTGGCACATAATAGTTTCTCAAAAGTCTCTCTCTCTCTATATATATATATATATATATTTCTCTCCCTATTTATCTCTCTCTATAAATCTCTTTCTCTCCCTCTCTATCTCCCTCTCTCCCTATTTATCTTTATAAATGTATCTCTTTCTCTTCTCTTCTATCTCCCTATCTCCCTATTTAATTTCCTTTATATCTTTGTCTCTATCTCTTTTCTCTTTCTCTCTTACCCCCTCTCTCCTACTTTTCTCTCTTTCCCTCCATATCTTTTCTCTCTCTTCTTCATGCTCTATCTCTATTTGTATCCATATTTTTTGGGTAAGAAGTAATGAAGGTTTATACTTGGAGAGAAATCAAACAATCAACATTTTCATCTTCAATTTAATGGGTGACACTTGGCACCTAAACTCAAAGTGATCAAATTCTATCGAAGAAAATTGTTTGGTAGAATTCCCTAAAGATGTGTTGGCATGGCTTTCTACGATCATAGAATATATGCACATAATGGATTTGTTGATTAATCCTTGGAATGTTTCACGCAAATGCAATCAAGATGTATAAAGTCAATCTCAAAAACCTTTGCATGTCTTCTCCTTAATTGTGCCAAAATAGGAGCTCTATAATAGGGTATGACATCTATCACAACATAATGGAAGGGGATTTTGCTAGATGTTGTAGATACAAATTTAACTATTAATATCTCCTCTCAATATCTATTTCCTTTTATCTCTCTTATCTCTCTCTCCCTATGCTTCTTGGTCTCTCTATCTATCTACATCTCTCTATATCTCTTCGTCTCCATCTCTCTATGTTAATATGGGTGTGTCTCTCTATCTCCTTCTTCCCTCTTTGTATATCCATCTCTTTCTCAAGTCCTCTCTCTTCATTCTTTATGTCTCCCACTATCTTTTCCTCTATCTTCTTACCCTCCTCTCTCTCTTGCTCTTCCCCCCTATACCTCTGCCTCTTTCTATCCCTATCTCTCCCTCCCTCTCTATATTGTAAACATAACATGAGCCTAATGGGTAATGGAGTCTAATTATCTTCCTCATTCAAAGGTTTTTTTTCAATCATGTTTGGATCCTTGTAAGAGGATGCATAATTGTTTGAAACTATCACTTCTCCATTAAGACCTTTGTTCCACAAACATCATCATTTGCTAAATGACCTACCAATTGACTTTACATACTACATAAATATATAAAATAGACCTTTTTTTCCTAATTGACCTTCCACAAAATAGACCCTTTTTTTTCCTAATTGACCTTCCACACCTCTTCGGTGTACCCATTGCACACCAAGGTGCAATTGCTAGTATGTAAATGTATCATGTTCACCCCGTAGGCTATCGACAGACTTATATGCCGAATTTTTGATTGTATTGTTTAGAATAAAATTTGATTATTAGCTTTTAAGATAAGATGGAGTATGGAAACCATGTGTTATCATCTTTCTATTAAGCCGAGTTTCTATAGTTATCCCCAGTCGAGCTTGTGCATTGTGAGCCATTATTAATATGCTTAAAGTTCAAATATATATGAAATCAATAAATGTTAAACCATGGTCTATGTTTATTTTCCTTGCTGCGTTGTGATATATACAAATGCACATTATTTTATTTCGATAGGTAGCGTTTTATATGAGTTGGCGTCCATGTATTGCTTGCCTCAGACCTTGCTTTAGCAATAGTCGATATGCTATATAAAAGTTCTTACGCCTGCATTCACTTTTCAGCTGTGTCGATATGGACAACAACTCGTAATGATTTGTTTATATATATATATATAGGCATATATATATGTGTATATATGGCTGGGCTTAAGTGTCACGGCAAAGGCTATCCAGCCCCCAAAATGGCAGGGTAAGGGGGCTGGCATCCATCGGCATCCATCCATGATATAAACGTACGGTAGAACTGGGAACTGTCAGCCAAGTTTTGATTTTAACGCCCGTTCTTAGCCTGCCGCCAGGGGAAACCAAGTGGGCCCAGGGCTTCCACCATCAGCAAGTATTAGGTAATGGGGAAATTTAATCGTCAACTACTATCACAATTTCGCCTAAATTTCCGGCTGTTTTTTTTCACGACTTGCTGTATAATGTAAAGTTGGACATGTTTTTTTTTCGCTGTAATGTAAACTCCATCTGCGCACTTGATTATAACTAAAGATATTATTTATTTTTAATAAAATCATGAAATTTGTATATTTGAAATAGTTGTTTCTGTTGTAATTAATTATTATTTTTAAATAATTATGAAAATATAAAGAATACAATATATTTTATGTCTATATTTAATATTTTTTTTGATAAATATTTATTTTAAATATTTTTATTTATTAATAAATTATTAATTTTATAATATATTTTTTGGAAAAGCTAGTAATTTTTTTTATAAGATAAGTCATATAATTTGTAAAATGATGTCAAATTTTCAATTTTTAAATATTTAAAATGATTAGAAGTTATTATGTTCATATTTCAATGTGTATGTTTATTAAACATTAATATATAAAAACTACATTAAATAAATGATAGTTGGTGAATAAAGTTGGAAACCTAAAAATTTATGTTGATTATATATCTCTCCAAGTCATTTTTTTTCCTAATTATTTCCCGCTAAATAATTATGAAATTAATAGCAAAGATGAATAAATAGCAATATTTTGAAAATAAACTATAAAACTAGAAGATTAGAAAAAATAAAAATAGGTGAATTTTGCAATCAATTTTCAAATTTCCCATGCACAATTAGATTAAAGATTTCAATTTTGGTTAATAAAATAAATTTAAAATTATTTAGAAATTCAAAAACATAAAGAACACCATTAAAATTCTAGTTTTACTTATTGATTTTTCAATTACCATATATTGTTTAAGTAATTGTTATTTATATTTTCTTTTCTATTTATTTTTTAATTTTTTGACAATTTCAAAATCATAAAAAACAACTCTTTGTCGCTTATTTTAGCGTAATATAATCCATTTCGTATTTAACAATTAAAAAGTAATTTTTCTGGGTTGGGGGCCTAGCTTGGTTGGCTAAATCTTTCCATGTGGGAGGTTGGTCCACAAGTTCACGATACCACCCCGTGGAAGATGCCGGGCGTGTCGCACCAGTAGCAGTCACGTTAAAGTTACCGGGAGGCGCTGCGGGTTTATGGGGGTGGAGTGCTACCCGATTCTACGGTCTAAAAAAAAATAAAAAAAATAAAAAAATAAAAAAATTAATTTTCACCAATAAAACAATAAATCTTATTTTTTAATAAATGTAATGTAAAATTACTCTAAACATGAAACAAAATAATATTTTTCATTTTTAGTTTGTCTCCATTTTTTCTATATATATATATATATTATATATATATATACAATGTTATATGTATATATTTCATCCAATTATATTCTCCCTACATATGTTTCTTAATTAAAATTGAATTAGGGAAAAAAAAAAAACTTGTAGAGATATATAATCAACATATTTTCAGGTTTCCAATTTTATTCATCAACTATCATTTATTTAATGTAATTTTTATATATTAATGTTTAATAAACATACACATTGAAATATGAACATAATAACTTCTAATCATTTTAAATATTGAGATTTGCGTTTGAATAAACACTGGGATTACGCCGACAGAGGAATTACTTTGCTTTTGCAATGCGCAAGGTAAACATTTATTTTCGACAGGCTACTGAACTCAAACATTATTCAAAGAAACTGAAATTGACTGCGGGCAACGTACTATTGGCTTTTAACGGTAACAAAGGCTGGCGAAACCGAACCGGCTTTGCTTCCGTTTGAAACGAAACGGCTTATTTGAACTCATGATTTTATTAAAATAAATAATATCTTTAAAGTTATAATCGCCAATGCCGGATAGGTTACATTACGGTGAACTCAAAAACATATAGAAGTTTACGATATCACATAGTGAGAAAAAACGGTCGATAATTTGGCCCGAAGTGGGATAGTCGTTAATGGTCGGAAATTCCAATGCTCCTGTGATTGGATATTTGCGACCTGGTTTCAGCGGGGCCTTAGAGCGGCGTTAATAATAAATCTTGGTGACGGTTCCCAGGAGTTCCTATAAATGCGGTTTCTGCTCTTGGTGGATCTTAGATTGGATAGCAAACCCACCCACCATGCTGTTTTGGGGGTAACGCCTTTACCTAAAGTGTCACATAAGCTCGCGTGGATGCATCAATTAAGGTTCCCTTTTACGTTTACGATTTGGAGTTAGATGTGTTTTCACGACGGCATATCAGGCATGGTAAGGCTGATGTTCGCCAGTCTTCTACCAGTTTTTGTGTGGGAGGAGTACCTAACTCGCCAGCCAATTCCCGTACTATTCGTAACTTACTCTGCAGCAAACTCCAAAGGCCACCTGCTGTAATTAATTTCCATGGCGCCTAAATTGAATTTCAAACTTGCCTAAATTTCCCGCTATTTCAACAAAATTTAAGTTTGAAAAGTTTATTTTTCATTCTTCCTCAGCGATCTCTACTGGAATACTCATTTGAGCAAAAAGTTAGCCACCAAATCGTTTGCACGGAGTAAGATGGTGACAAAGACTGTTAAGGGGCAACAACGAAGCGGTGGGGATCATGAGAAATGTAAAGCCAAAGCTACGTTTAATTCTCTTGATGATCACATGCTCCAGTCGAGGTCTAAAAATCAGGCCACAATGAACACCATTGTCACTGGATGGATTCCCTCTATGCCTTCCTTGCTCCTGATTTCCTCGAATATCCTCATCTCTGGCCCTCAACACCCACATAATATAGGTTATAGAAAAGCTTAGATTCATTTTTAATGTTCCTTTGAAATATTTCTTCAATTTTCTTATGTAGTTTGATAACTTATGTAATATTTTTGCATCTGCGCTTTTGCTTTTTAATTGCAGAGATATAATAGATGAGTTTTCAAAGGACTGTAGTAAACTTGTGAAGCACTTGCTGAAGATAATATTGAGGATTTGGGCATGCCCATTGATGGTCTGGAAAAAGAATTTGTAGGGTACAATATTTTCTAAAGAGTAAATTACTATCCTCCATGCCCAGAACCAGATAAATTTTTGGGAACTCATGCACACACAGATGATGGTGCAATTACTATTCTTGCTCAAGATAATATCCGTGATGGCTTGCAAGTTCAGAAAGATAAATAACTTTGACCAATATCAATAAAGCCAAGATTTGGCACGATGGTTGTTTTTATTTTATTTCTTGCAATTTTTTTATAATGTCATGGATTTGATTATTGTGAAGTAAATGTTAGATGCTCATTTAGAAATATTTTTAAGATTTTAATATATTCAAATGGAATTATAATGTTTCATTCAATAAATTTTAAATTTCGATTACAATGGAATTATTAAACTTTGTAATATTTGTTTTTTTTAATTGTATTATTAATTATTATTTTTGGTATCAATGTTATGTTTTTTTTTTTTCAAATCAATTAAAATATGCATTTAAATTTTAAATTTTTAAAATATGAAATGGTATTATAAATTTCGTGATATTTAAATTTTATTTATTTTTATGATAATTATTTTTAAATAATATTTTATTGTTTCTTTAGGTTTATAAGCACTTGCTTTCATAGAAACTTGATTCATTCTTATCAATTTTTAGAATCAATATTAATATTTTATTCAAATCAATTAAATTAGTTATTATTCTTGTTTAATGGTCTTTATTAGTTAGCTTTATATATTGTAGAAAAATTCTTTGTTCTTATTTTAGTTGTAATGTTCGTTATTAATAAATTATTTGGTAGGTAATTTTTATGATTAGTAGATTTTTGTCTTGATAGTTGATTACTTTTACGTTAGGTTAATTTTTATGTGATAATCTATTTTTGTTTGGTTATGATTATGTTTATAATTTATGTAATTATTAATTATTAAGTGATGTGTGTTGGTAAGTATGACTTCTTATATGTTTTCATTTATTGGTTGATTTGAGGATTCAATTTATTGATTAGCTTGTGTGTTTATATGGTAATTTCTTGACACCATTGTGGTAGTTTTAGGGTGTCACATAAGTGGTTTATGTTAGTATTTTTTTCAATGTAAGTTTGAAGACAAGGGTTTTATATTCTAATTTTAGTTTATATGTTGGAATTGGATATTTAATTCTATGTATTTTAGTATGTGGTTATTTAACTAACTTATATATAACAAAAAAAAATTCTCATTAATTAATGTGTGGATCTTCTCAATGCCATTAATTTCATTTCAAAAATGAATTTTATTATAATTATGAATGTAACTAGATTAGTTGTGATTCAAGTATACATATTCAATGTTTATAAATGTCTTATCACACTTTTAGATTCCATTTGATAGATAATTAATTTATTTTTTGATATATAATAACTAATGGATTAAATATCTTAGATTAGATGAAATCACTAACCTTTATCGAGGCATTGAGAATTGGTAATTGGTTTTAAGATATTGAGATGTCCATTTAAGTGAATTACTAATAGTAGGTGTGTTTTGAGTTTAGTAATGAATAGTGAATCCTATAATGTGTTGTGAACATCATGGAGCTAATGAAATGGTGGGTAGACTTTGATTATGAGATTAAATCAAAAGTTAATTTGGATGTTAACTAAGGGGTTGATCATGACATTGGATATATGATATTATTTTATAAGAACCTCAAAATAAATAGTGTTGTTATAAGTAATCTTAAGATAGATTAAATTAGTGAATTAAGTACACAAGAACAAAGATAAGAAGTGTTCCTAGGAGCAAAGATAATAAGTGGTGGTTTTTATTTTATTTGTTATGAATTTGATTATTGTGAACTAATTGTTAGGTGCTTACTTAGATTTTTTTTAGATTTTAATGAATTTCAATAGAATTATAATGTTTCATGCATTTAATTTTTAACTTTCTATGATATGAGGTTGTATTAATAAGCTTTGTGATATTCAATTTTTTTGTTTGTTTTTATAATAATAATTTTTAAATGATGTTTTATTATTTCCTGAGGTTTAAGGTATACATTTGGATAGAAAAGTGATTCATATTATTTTATATATAATATTTGGCTAGATGTTCCATTTTTCATATCAATGTCTAGAATCTTAGAATCAATCAAATTAAGTATTATTCTTGTATTAGTGAGTTTTAGATATTGAATATAATTTTTTTAATTCTTGATTTAATTCTTTTATTCATTATTTTAATTATTTTAGTACTATTTAGTTTTATAAGAAATGTTTACAATGATAATAAATGTTTAGATCTAGTTGGATGTTGCTAAGGAAGATGGAATAAGAGGTCATTATTGGCGTCGATAGATATTCTAACTATTTACATGTTAAGTCCACTTAGGTCATAGGAGGGAATATTTCTAATTAGTGTGTGTTGTCACTAGATCTTATCTTATGAGTTAAGGAAAAGATAGGCTTTGTCTGAAGATGGTATTTTTGAGGAGTTTCCCTTAGCTGACATGAGTCACACTGACGAAAAAATGAAACATGAAATTTCTGCTACCTTCTAGGAATGGGGATTCTTTCAGGTGATAGTCATAATGCGTAATAGTAATAAGTATCTTTAACTTTGTTGTAGTAATGAAATTCTATGTTATAATATGTGTTTGTGATGACAGGTGGTGAATCATGGTATTTCTGTAGATTTGGTTGAGAGTGCAAGGAGAGTAGCAGGAAAATTATTTGAGCTTCTAGTAGAAGAAAAAATGAAATGGGCATGAGAAGAGAGTAAAATATATCAGATTGCTAGTTGGGGACGTACAAAGGGATTGAGAGGACAACATACTAATTGGATGGATTCCCTTTATGCCTTACTTGCTCCTCATTCCCTCAAATCTCATCATCTCTGGCCTTTAACACCCACAAAATATAGGTTATTGAAGATCTTAGATTCATTCTTAATCTTCCTTTGAATCATTTCTTTACTTTTCTTTTATGTTTAGTTGAGAACTTATACAAAATTTTTTGGATCTTCCATTGTAGAGATACAACAGATGAGTTTGGAAAGAAGTGTAGAAATTTTTTGAAGCACTTGCTGAGGATAATATTTGAGGATTTGGGCATGCCCTTTGATGGTCTGGAAAAAGAGTATACAGAGTATAATATTTTCTAAATATTGCTCACCAGTTTAACAGTTGGTTCATTCAGCTGGGTGATCCCACAAAACTGGTTTACAATTCTGTTGAGGAAGGAAAATTGCAAAAATGCCCCAATAAAGATTTTTATTTTATTTTGGAGGGTTATGAATAGGCGGGTTCACTCCTAACTTGAGAAGAGGTTCACTTTCGAAACCCCTTTCGAGCGGCTCTTTAATATAGAACCCACCTTTTTACGTTGTTAAATGGAAACAAAGGGAAATTTTACACGAAAAAGGGTTTTCTCAGACCCCCGCGCCGGCTCGAAGAAGAAGGGTCAAAGGAGGTTCACTTTCGAGGAGGTTCAGCGAACTACCGCACTACTCCCCCTCTTCACTAAATCTCTAAAAAATGCGCCTTTAGAAGCTGGGGTTGAAGATGAAAATGGAGAGAACTTCCACCGACCCAACTGAATGGTAGTCCTCAAAAGCATTTATCTACCATCAAATATAATTTTAATATGTTTTGGTTTTATTATGTATTTTTTTAGTTTGATTAAAAGCAGGTTTTTCACTAAAATCAAGCTCTCTGTTCTACATGTGGAAAAATAGCATATTATCAAAAAAATTAAAAATATTAGTGCACTAGATATTGATGTCCCACGATCCAACAAAAGGTAGATTTTGATACATAAAAAAAGTATGTGTTAGAAGAGTAAATGCATGTCTAAATTGTAACTAGTTTGACTTTGAAACTTAAATAAGAAAAAAATATTCAATGAAATGCTATGAAACCAATTCCATGCACTAGATATCGTAGTTACGAATCTAAATTCAAAAAAAAATAAGAAAATTGCTTCACAAAAAAAAAATTATGTGTTAGCCAATAACGCCACTCTTTAATTTAAATGGTGTTTACTGTTAAAAACTAGTTTTCGAAGGAGATGGAAAAAGAAGTGCAATCTGATTCCAAAAATTTTGAAAAAAAAATATTTAGAATCTAAAGACAAAATGTCACAAATCACTAGTTTGCATAATCTTCAAATTCCTCACGATTTAGCCGCTACAGGTGCCCGAAAGTGAAGATTTAGTTAAAAAAATTTAGTTCAATGTCCAGTTTGGCCAAAAATTGTAAACTAGTAAATTGTGGGATCACCCAACTATTGCTTCACCAAAGAATTTGGGCATGCCTTATAGGAGTATAAAAAACCAAATAAGGACTTTATACTCAACTAGTTTAATTGTTTATAATAGAAGACATGCTCAACATAACAGTTTGGTTATAATTCATAGTCCTATTAAGAACAAAATTCTTCTTCTGGTTGTCTTATTGAAAGATAAAAGTAATGCTTAGTAATTCATGATTTGATCATTAAATGATCACCTCTATCTTCTTGTGAAAGTGGTCACGCTATAGTTGATTGACTCCTTTGCACCGAACTATAATCCTTATGGTATGGGTTGAGAAGTGATGCAAATGGAAAGCTCTTGCAAACACTATGGAATTTCAATGACAAAGAAATGTGAATCCCACAACTGTCTATCCAAGGTTATCTGACCTTTCAATGGTGGCTTCTAACAATACCCTGTTTACTACAAAAAAACTTATTCCACTAGACACAAACCCTCAAAGGAATCCAAATTCACCTTTCTTTTTCCCTCCTAGGTTTTAAAATCATTAAACACACTCCAAAGGCTTCTTCTCACTATTCTTGGCAGTTATTAACTTCAAAACAAAGAAATTCCATAAAACCCCAAAGAAACAGGGTTTCAAATAGCCAAGTGACAGTAAGAACACACTATCTATCATAATTCATTCAAAACAATGAATTAACACTCCTCATTTGGAAAAGCATGCAAAAGAATCTACAAAAAAATTGTGTCAAATCTTATATTTTTTCAATGGCTGAAAAAGAAGATATAGATTTTCTTGGGCATCGGAAACCCTAGGTTTGTCACTAACATGTGAGCACTATTTTCATCATAACTTGCTTATTCTAACATGAAATTAAACCAAATAAATTACATTAGAATATAAAAATAGAGATTTACACTTCCATCCACCTTTAGACCATGTAATAGGCCATACAAATCCGTACCAAGCTAGTTTCTTGTTGTTTCATAGTAAAAACTATCACAAAGGTGCAAAATAATAAGGTATTTTATCAAATCCTTCTCCCAATACTTCTTGTAGTGTATCCTTCTATTGATTTAGCATCAAAAGACTTTCAAAACCAGTTACACATGAGCATTTACTCCTTTTCCCTATGAAAACTAATGACTATGTCATAAAATTTGACAATTGTACCCCTTTGTGCAACCTTTCCCATGAACTAAGAAACAAATCAACCCAAAATACCCTTACATGAATTCCCATGGTCCTTTTAAGACCTTAAATTAGACCCATGAAAGCCAAAAAAAAGAGTTGAGGACAATCCCCAACCTTGTAACAAGACAAAATCCACCTATAAATTCAAATTTACAATTTTGGTGGGAAACCAAATATTTTGAATTCTAGGTCTAACAAAGCTATATAAACCACCCAAGATGATTCTAATGGATCTCTCAAGACCCATAAAAACACAACCAAAACTCCTAATAACCTAAATAAGCATAAAAAACCATTGAGAGTGATGCTCAGACTACATCAAGAAGCTCGTTGCTATAGGTTGACAAATATCTTGCTACAAATGTTAGTATTTATTTTCAAAGTCATTCCAAATGTTAACAACCATAATGTAAACATAAAATCCTACTAAATTTCATGGAAATTCATAAATCATACATACACATATTAATATAACATGCTCAATTCCAAATGCTTTAAACTACTTAAAGTTATATATGACAAATTTGATAATGTCTCAAAGTTTAGCAAAAAATAAAGATAGAGTATGAAATAGAAACAAGAAACTAGGAAATTCTATAATTCATCACCATGCACATAGGAGGGAGAAAAATCTAGTGTAAAATTATCATTGGTGACAATTTACAATGCTACAATATGTATTAATATTATATGTTTATTATATTCAATTCTCTAATTTTTTATTCCTCTCTCTCAACTCACCTCCCACAACCTTTATTAGGCCTAATAGATATAATCCTATTTCACATTTTCTCCTCTTCTTGATGATGGATCATTGAAAGAAAAAACTTACACAGTTTAAACAAGAAGATTCCATAACTAGACATAGAAGGTGTTGTTGATCTAGCTTTCTAAAGTGACTTGGATAGTCAAAGGTCCATTAGTGGCTATATATTTTCTCCATTTGATAGTATTATTATTTGGATGAGTAAGTGGTATCGTATGGTTTATTTTCCTAGAGAAAATATGGATTCTATATATTCTTCTAAAGATCTATCTTGGTTACAAATACTAGATGTTAAAGTATTGTTTTTAATTATAGGATAGATCAAACTGAATGTGAAAATCAAAGTACTATTTATTTGATGGGAATACCATGTAACATTCTTTTACTAAGCACACATATGTTCATTATCACTTTGTTCATTATTTTTTGGAGAGTGATATTCATGATTCAAAAGGTTGACATGTGAGATAATGATATAAATTACTTATTAAACCAAAGAACATGGATAAGTTCTCTTGGGACAGAGAGGCCATGGGACTTGCATCATGTGTATTTGATTCATTTTTTTCATATATTTTATTATAATGTATAATATTAAGTGGTAAAATCTTAAGAAAATATGATATTAACCTTGCAAACCTATATTCCAAGGTTGAATCTCTACCTTCTTGGGAAAGGACAATTGGATGCCTATGTAGATGGTTTACATATATTATTATTTATTCTTTTCACTTAGATTATTAGTTATAATTATATTAAGATGGAAGGTTATTAATGATGGTAAAAATTACAAAGTGATTTACCTCCATTAATACCACTTTCAAAATCTTAGGCATTAGGGGAGAGAGTGGGGCAACTTGTTATGATAGACATGGGGTTAACAATAGTTAATCACTAATATTATATCAACCAATTGTTTTATAACATTTTAGTGTGAAGCTATATTTTTATTATGCATTCCTAAAAGAATCTTTTAGACCCCTTTTCAAATAATTTTATTTATTCATGATCTGTTTCATTTGCTAAATACATGAAAATATATATAAATAGGTAAAATGAAAAACTTTTTTTATAGCTAGGTTGTTGTCATAAGGTAACTCCCTTTTAGTAAATATAAAAAAGAAATAAAAAATACCTTATAGGGTTTGAGTATTAGGGTCAAAACTTCAAGTGAATTTATTTTTTAAGGAATAAAAATATTCATGATCTCAAAATATTCAAAGCTACAAATTTTTAATCTCCTTCCTCATTTTCATTGTAGTTGTAACTACCTCTTGTGATACTATGGATGATGTATGAAATTCCTTCAATTAGTTCTATTAGCTTTCTTTTCTAGTCCTATGTTAGTAGTGGTGTGTTCCTTGTTAGTGCAGAATATTCTATGACATATTCTCTCATGGTTTTTTTCTTTTTGAAGATAAGATTGCTTAGGTGTACTTTTTAGCCTTACTCTTTTATTGAGTTGCATGCCACTTTTCAAGGAGTGATTCTCTCCTTTGCACTGTATATGTACATATTCTCATGATTTTATTTATTTTAGATTGTTATAGATTATTCATCTTTCTATGTTATATTCTTTCTATGCAAATATCTTTCAGTAAGCCTTCTAAACAACTTATGTGATATTTTATTCTCTATCTATCATCTCTAAACAAGTTATTGGATAACTCAACTTGAAGTGTATCATGGTAAAATTTGCATTCATTTCCAAGTGTTTCCAAAACTTGTTAAATAAGCTTGTAATGAAATAAAAAAATTCATGTTTCATTTGTTGGTCAATGTGATTCATGTCAGCTAAGGGCAACTCCTCAAAAATACCATCATCAGACAAAGCCTATCCTTTCCTTAACTCTAAATATAAGATAAGATCTAGTGACAACACACACTAATTAGAAAGATTCCCTCCTGTGACCTAAGTGGACTTAACATGTAAATAGGTAGAATATCTATCGACACCAATAATGACCTCTTATTCCATCTTCCTTAGCAACATCCAACTAGATCTAGACATTTATTATCATTGTAAACATTTCTTATAAAACTAAATAGTACTAAAATAATTAAAATAATGAACAAAAGAATTAAATCAAGAATTAAAAAAATTATATTCAATATCTAAAACTGACTAATACAAGAATAATACTTAATTTGATTGATTTGAGTAAAATATTAAGATTGATTCTAAGATTCTAGACATTGATATGAAAAATGGAACATCTAGCCAAATATTATATATAAAATAATATGAATCACTTTTCTATCCAAATGTATACCTTAAATCTTAGGAAATAATAAAACATCATTTAAAAATTATTATTATAAAAACAAACAAAAAAAATGAATATCATAAAGCTTATTAATACAACCTCATATCATAGAAAGTTAAAAATTAAATGCATGAAACATTATAATCCCGCCGCCTTGAACGTCGTCACCGGATGAATATTCCACCATATCCGTCCCATCCACCATTCCATTATTCTGTTCCAGCAACGTTCTCCTATGTCCTTCGTTCCCGTTACCAATTTGCATCTTCTTCCATTCGACCATCGCCATACCGACCGCCGAGGTTCCGCATCAGCGTCCAACGTTTGTTCCCCAAATCCTCCCGACGGTCCGCCAAAGTCCGCCCACCACTTCATTCCGCCCGCCAGCATGAGTCCCCGTCTGCCCCATGCCCGGCTGGCCTGGCTTCCGTTCATCCCTTCAAGAGTCCGCCCCATTTCGTCACCGTCGTCCGCCTGTTCGTTCATGCCCCGCCGTCCAGCATTCCGTCATCCAAATGGAACCCGCGAGGTTATCTGCGCTGTCATCAGCCACGTCTCTAACGTCCACCGGTTCTATCCTTTTCCGCCCGTCCGCCTGCCTGTTCGTTTTGTCGATTCACACATTACCCAATTATAATTTTTTGTTAAGAAGTATAAGTTAGTTAAATAACCACATACTAAAATACATAGAATTAAATATCCAATTCCAACATATAAACTAAAATTAGAATATAAAACCCTTGTCTTCAAACTTACATTGAAAAAAATACTAACATAAACCACTTATGTGATACCTGAAAACTACCACAATGGTGTCAAGAAATTACCATATAAACACACAAGCTAATCAATAAATTGAATCCTCAAATCAACCAATAAATGAAAACATATAAGAAGTCATACTTACCAACACACATCACTTAATAATTAATAATTACATAAATTATAAACATAATCATAACCAAACAAAAATAGATTATCACATATAAATTAAACATAAAAATTAACCTAATGTAAAAGTAATCAACTATCAAGACAAAAATCTACTAATCATAAAAATTACCTACCAAATAATTTATTAATAACGAACATTACAACTAAAATAAGAACAAAGAATTTTTCTACAATATATAAAGCTAACTAATAAAAACCATTAAACAAGAATAATAACTAATTTAATTGATTTGAATAAAATATTAATATTGATTCTAAAAATTGATAAGAATGAATCAAGTTTCTATGAAAGCAAGTGCTTATAAACCTAAAGAAACAATAAAATATTATTTAAAAATAATTATCATAAAAATAAATAAAATTTAAATATCACGAAATTTATAATACCATTTCATATTTTAAAAATTTAAAATTTAAATGCATATTTTAATTGATTTGAAAAAAAAAAACATAACATTGATACCAAAAATAATAATTAATAATACAATTAAAAAAAATAAATATTACAAAGTTTAATAATTCCATTGTAATCAAAATTTAAAATTTATTGAATGAAACATTATAATTCCATTTGAATATATTAAAATCTTAAAAATATTTCTAAATGAGCATCTAACATTTACTTCACAATAATCAAATCCATGACATTATAAAAAAAATTGCAAGAAATAAAATAAAAACAACCATCGTGCCAAATCTTGGCTTTATTGATATTGGTCAAAGTTATTTATCTTTCTGAACTTGCAAGCCATCACGGATATTATCTTGAGCAAGAATAGTACTCCTGCAATTCATCATCCGTGTGTGTATTAGAGTTCCTGCAATTTATCCGGTTCAAAGTATGGAGGATAGTAATTTACTCTTTAGAAAATATTGTACCCTACAAATTCTTTTTCCAGACCATCAATGGGCATGCCCAAATCCTCAATATTATCTTCAGCAAGTGCTTCACAAGTTTACTACAGTCCTTTGAAAACTCATCTATTATATCTCTGCAATTAAAAAGCAAAAGCGCAGATCCAAAAATATTACATAAGTTATCAAACTACATAAGAAAATTGAAGAAATATTTCAAAGGAACATTAAAAATGAATCTAAGCTTTTCTATAACCTATATTTTGTGGGTGTTGAGGGTCAGAGATGAGGATATTCGAGGAAATGAGGAGCAAGGAAGGCATAGAGGGAATCCATCCAGTGACAACGGTGTTCATTGTGGCCTGATTTTTAGACCTCGACTGGAGCGTGTGATCATCAAGAGAATTAAACGTAGCTTTGGCTTTACATTTCTCATGATCCCCACCGCTTCGTTGCTGCCCCTTAACAGTTTTTGTCACCATCTTACTCCGTGCAAACGATTTGGTGGCTAACTTTTTGCTCAAATGAGTATTCCAGTAGAGATCGCTGAGGAAGAATGAAAAATAAACTTTTCAAACTTAAATTTCGTTGAAATAGCGGGAAATTTAGGCAAGTTTGAAATTCAATTTAGGCGCCATGGAAATTAATTACAGGTTCTTTTGGGGCTGCCGCAGAGTAAGCTGCTTAATGCAAGACGCGGAATTACCGGCGAAGTTAGTACTTCCCTCGGCATAAAATACGCAAGATTCGCGCATCAAATAATCTAGATGCCCATAGATTGCCGCGTCGCAAACACATTGGAACTCCAACGGAAAACGGAAAAGGGGAACGAACATTGACCGGTCAGAGCTTAGTGTGTGACACTTAAGCCCAGGAGTGTTCGATATGCACGCAGGGGTCAAAAAGTCACCTTTTAGAGGTGTCATCCAGTTGTTGCCATCTAATGTCCCAGTATCCGCCTACTATAATTTCAATCAACTATCATTGTATTATCATTCAAATCCACTCAAAAGTCAATGGGTCTCATTCACTTTAGCACTTAATGAACAACCATTGGTGTTTTTGTAATTATTTATTCAATAAAATAAAGTTTTTTAATGGATCAAAGTGAATTTTTTTTGGGATTAAGTGAGCATGGAGGTGACGGAAATTCAATAGGTGGTGGTAAGTGGGACTTCTCCATATTAAAGAAGTAGAATGAATGGTCCATTTCAGTTGATAAGAAAATGTCTTCTCCAAACACCTTTCTAGAGGACCTGTGTCGTTTCCCATGCCAAACGGTGCAGTTGAAAGACAAAATGACATAATATCACTGTTTTATCTTGAATGCATTCAATCCATAGCTATGGATACTTCGACAACACCATCCCAAGTTCTTTTGCATATCAGCCTTTTCAAGTGTGGAAAGCATCACTGATAGGGGTGATCTTAATTTATTTATACCTGCCAATATCTTAAATTAGACCATTGCAATGGCATTGCTTAGCGTTCTAAAGGAGAAAAGGGAACTTCTAGCGAGTCAATGCATGTGTTTTTATTGTCTTCATTATCGGCCAGCGTGATTGAGAGAGTATTGATCTAGTGACGTTTGCAACTTTACCAATTAATTCCAATCTGCATCAATTCCATTTTCAAAGAGTTTCTGAATACTCCCATCTCGAAAGATGAAGACCCAAAGTTGGCATAACGTTCACAATAGCGAATGTAACTTATCGCAAACGTTTCGAGTATGAGGATAGACGCAAAATTTACAAGCAACATCCATGACGTCCTTTGCAGTACTAATAACGAGAACCTTTGATATGATTAAAAGAGATTCTGCAAACTCTCAGAATTATAGAAACTGCCCTTGAAATCTTTCGTATCAGCGGAAAAAAAAGAAGCAAAGAAACATTTGCATTCTTTATGTCGGGCTTGAAGGTTTTCATAACTTTTTCGGGGGCCGCCAGCTATTCCCAAACCAAGTACAAACATCAATGATCTTTGAAACTTTTATTTCACGTGACTTTGATAGTTAGTGTTTCGGCCCTTTGGGAAGTTCTCGCAACCATCCGATGAAACAATCAATACATATATATTGTTCGCACTTATTCTCGTGTTTGAAAAGGACATTTTGAAGGTTAACAACGGTTTCGAAACCATCCAAAGACATCGCAAGCATCATGATTTAAAAGCTATTCATGATTTGGATGCGTGAAAAGATGATTCAACCCCTATATGCTTTGCATGCTAAACAACACCAAAACCACCTTCACTAATCTCTTCGGCAATGTTAAAATCATTTGTAACTTTAGCAAGTTATTTGTAAGCGGATTCAACAGATTCATCTATAGTTATTTCTGCCAATCCCCGTCTTTCAAGTGATCAACATAGCGTCGAGCTTCTGGATCTAGCCGCTAACACTATCAGAACATGGTGAACATCTTCCCGTACGTTGATCATTGTATCGGTTTCGAGACCCTCGTAGATTTCTGCAAATATTTATATCTTCTATTTCAAACTCAGATAAGATTCAACACGCAGTCTTAATGACCGGAAGTACAATACTGTGAATCTTCAGCCACACCTTTTACTGTTCCCAACTTGTCACGTTCCATACTCATCGATTCCTGTACTGTCTTTACATTCTTTCTTTTCAAAACAGTCACCTCACTGAATGCGCTTCCCTCTTAAGAATTGTGATAGGGTCCTTTGCATCATACAGTTCTCAACTATTTGATTTTCAGTGACAGGCAGAAAGTATGTATATTTGAAATCTCTTCGATGGTAAATGTCAATAGGATGTCTGGAGAGGATATTCCCTTGTGATCCGATGGGAGTTCCAATAGAAATAACATATGTTATGCGCATTTATTTTCCATATCCCTTTGCTTCAATGAGTGAACACTAAACTCTGATTCACAGTATCTAACTCCCAATGTCTGTCAAACATGCTTCCGGGCTTTAATAATAGTTTGATTTACTTTGAATTCCCCAGATAATCTAATGGCTGCTTGTTAAAAATGCCACCGTGTTGCCTTTATTTGCCAAGCC
>VDFB02038177.1:0-36764 GCA_007258455.2 Sequoia sempervirens | reverse complement strand
AAAGGCCAAGAAGATATTGATTGATTCTGTGAAGGATCACCTTGTGCCTATTATATCCAAGTTGAAGATAGCTAAAGAGATGTTCAAGACTTTGGAGGGATTGTATGAGATCAATAACACCAGCAAAGCTCTTGCTTTGAGGAAACAACTTCATCACATCAAGATGGCTAAAGGAGATTCAGTCATCTCCTTCTTTATGAAGATTACTGAATTGAAGGTTCAACTATATGCTATTGGAGATATAGTTGAAGACAAAGACTTAGTCATCTTAGCACTAAACGGTCTACCTCAATCTTGGGAGCCTTTTATCCAAGGTATCAGTGGAAGATCTAAGTTACCAAAGTTTGATAGTCTTAGAGCAGACTGTATTCAAGAGGAATCCAGGTTGGCAGCAAGAAGGAATGGTCGAAGATCTCACAATGAATACAATCATGTTCTTGCTGCTCAAACTTCAAGAAGGGAGGGATAAGAAGGAAAAAAAGGGAATTTCAAGAGGAATAGAGACAGGAAATCAGATTCTGCTCCTGAATCAAAGAAGAAGAAGGATCTCTCTCATATTCAATGCTTCAGATGTGACAAGTATGGTCACTATGCTAGAGATTGTGCAACAAGACCAAAGCAACATGCTTCTACTGCGGATGTTGATGATGTCTCTCCTCAGAACGATTCACGAGATAACTCAAGTAGATTTCTATTCATCTATGCCCTATCAAGCAATGTTCCAACCGATAGTAGCACATGGTTGATTGATAGTGGCGCTTCTCGACACATTACAGGATATAGAGAGCATCTTTCAGATTTGGTAGAAAGAGAAACCAACATTCAAGTAATAATCGGAGATGATGCTTGCTATTCAGTGAAAGGTGCTGGAGCCACCTCTCTTCACCTAGATTCTGGCATCCCTCTTCATTTGAGTGGTGTCTTGTTTGTACCAGGTATCAAGTGGAACCTTGTATCAATTTTAGCTTTGGAGGACAAATGATATCAAGTTGCATTCTCTGAAGGAAAAGTTCTTGCTTGGCCAAAGAAGTCTAGCATCAAGATAGCCCGTGTGATTGGTGTTCGGCAAGAGAGTTTATATAGACTTTCCATTCGTCCAATTCAAGCATTGTTGCATGATTCCACCAGTTCAAGTGAGCTATGGCATAGGAGGCTTGCTCACCTTCATTTCAAAGCTCTTCCATCCATGGAGAAGGTGGTTACTAGCCTTCTGAAACTCAGTCAGGAGCATGATGGTACTTGTAGAGGATGTGCAATGGGTAAGAATACTAAGAGTCCTTTTCATAGTAGTGAAAGTAGATCAAAAAGTATTCTAGATCTTGTTCATTCTGATTTGTGTGGTCCAAAGTCTGTGGCATCCTTGAGTGGTTTTTCGTATTATGTGATATTCATTGATGACTATTCTAGAAAGACTTGGATTTACTTTTTGAAGTTCAAGAAGTCTGAAGAAGTTCTTGAGAAATTCAAAGAATTTAAGGCTCAAGTTGAAAATTTGTCCGAAAGAGGATCAAGGTTCTGAGATCTGATAACGGAGGAGAATATACTTCTGGAGGCTTCCGTAATTTCTATATTGAGGCAGGGATTAAAAGGGAGTTTTGTGTTCCATATAATCCTCAGCAAAACGGAGTTGTGGAAAGGAAGAATAGATCCATAGTTGAGGCAGCCAAAGCTATGATCCATGATCAAGACTTCCAAACCTTCCTTTGGGCAAAAGCATCCAAAACTGCAGTGTATGTTCAAAATCGGAGCCCTCATCAGATATTGGAGAATATGACTCCTGAAGAAGCTTTCACAGGTGTGAAACCTGAAGTTAGTCATTAAGAATCTTTGGTTGTCTTGTTTATATTCATGTGCCTAAAGATAAGAGATCTATGTTAGAACCATCTGGCAAGAAAAGACTATTTGTGGGTTACACTGAATCTTCAAAAGCCTACAGGACTTACATTCCAAGACAAAAACAAATTGAGATCAACAAGGATGTCTCTTTTGAAGAAGATGTTGCATTCAAGAGATCTAAAGGGTCATACATGGAGATAGAAAATGAAGATCAAGAGACTCCTCAGGATATGGACGTTGATCATACTCCTGAGATTCACAGGGAGTCTACTGAACCAGAAGAGGCTAGTGATCCAGTTGATCCCATAGAACCTACTAATTGTCCATGAAATATGCTAGCCAATTTTTTCGTTGAATTTACACAACACAAACCAGCACTTGACCAACTAGATTAGCGTTAGCGCCAAATCCAAACACTATCAAAGCAACTCTAACCAAGAATGCACCCTAAACCCACTTAAGGCAGAGGGGCGGGCATATGGTCAGAGGATCCCTAGGATTCAACTTGATACAGAAATAGAATGCAACTGAACTGAAAATAAAACTCAACGTCAAGAATGTGCACTCAAGATCCCATTGAGGGCGAGGTGCTAACATATGACGGAGTAATTATTGGAAATTGAAACAATTAGGCGGATAACCAGCCATAGAAACTCATACTAACTAATTCTTCCGCTGCGTCGGGCATCCACTCAAGAGTGGGGATTCACCACTTGACAGTGGGTACAATAGAGATTAGATAAGCTTATTCTCCACACTGGCTGTAAACCATCCAGGGGTATTTAATGTGTGCTTAAGAATTACAAGTAATTGCAGCAATAATAAATGGTTGGATTAGTACTACTAATGCTCAACCTTACAATAAGAAAAATCTACAAATTACAAGCATTACAATGAAAGAACTAAACCCACAAGTAAAGATTGATTCTCTCAAATTTGCAAAGCCATCTAACACTGAAAATAAGTCAAAATCTGATCTTTTTGAAGTCTGATAATTAAAATCAGCAAACTGAAACTGTGAACCAGCTACTGTGAAAGCAATGAAAAATTCATAACTCTCCAAATATACCTCCAATTGACGTGAAGTAAATTGCAATGATCTTCTGGAAGGTAGGCGCCCATTCTATGATGAAGAAACAGCATCAAAAGATGAGTATTTATTTCTCAGCACAATTCCCAATGTCCCAGAATGGTACGGCCATGAGCAAGGGCGATTTGGCAAGCAAAAATCACAAACTCAAAATTAAAATCGGATAATCTCCAAATATGGTCGCCTTGGGTGTAGGAAAGGATTGGAAAAATACCCACAAGCAAAATAAATTCACTCCAAGAGCTGTATGCAAAAACTACCTTCAGCTATAGATGAATCAGCAAAACCAAAACTGTAAATAACTCCAAAATTCTTCAACATATGAGCTCAATCTGCTAGTCTGATTTGAGAAGCAGCAAATGACCAACTAGGTGTTCTATTTCAAACACGAAATTGGTTAATGGCTAGGAGGTACCATCCTTGAAGCAAAATATCAATTGTCATTTCGACAGCATAACTTTAGCATAATTTCATGGATACCAAATGCTGGAGCAAGCTTCATTTTTATAGAAAAGAATAGAACTCATCAACTTCCCTTCAAGGCACGCCAAAGCCACTGGAGAAACTTTTCAAATTTCCAAAATATAAATCCTTCAATAAAATGGCGTCCACTTTCCAAGGCATTAAAGACTTTATTAAATATTTAATTCTTCCTTTTATGAAGGCGTCCCCCTTCAAGTCCACCTTTTAAGAACAACTTGAAGTTATTTCACTAGGCCGAAGGGTCAACAGCAAATTATAACATTAATGCCTTGTAATTAAAAACATGCCACAAATACTGCATATTGAAGTCTGCATCAAAAATACCAACTGCTCCAACAAGAAAAGAACACACTAAAGCACTGCCAAAAGGACCACTGCTAAAAATAGTATTTACTATAAATAGTAAACACCCAGAAAAATGCCTCAAACCTCCAAGCAAGGAAACCCTAATTTTACCTCAACGAGCCTACGAGCCTCCGGAATAGGCTGAAGAGTAACTGAGCTGATCACTGGTGAGAAGGGGACATTACAGTCCAAGAGACATTGCTATATGTCGAAAGAGGCCTGTATGGGCTAGACAGACTATGCAAGATGCAGAGAAGTATGCAGCACCTAGAGGCACATTTAGAGAAAGCAAAAGACCACAGAAGTTTCCAGGCTATGTAGCATTGATGAGTCATATTATTGAGTTTGAGCCTTCTAGTGTTGAGGAAGCATCAAGTTAGCAACTATGGAAAGATGCTATGGCTGAAGAATATCAATCTATTATCAAGAATGATGTTTGGGATATTGTACCAAGACCTAAAGGAAAATTAGTTGTATCTTCTAAATGGCTTTTCAAGATCAAGCATGCAGCTGATGGGAGCATTGAGAAGTACAAAGCAAGATTTGCGGCTAGAGGATTCTCTCAAAAAGAGGGAATAGATTATGAGGAAACATTTGCTCCGGTTGCTCGTTATACATCCATCAGGACTATTATTGCTATTGCAGTAGCTAAGGGATGGAAGCTACATCAAATGGACGTGAAGACAGCATTCCTTAATGGTGTGATTGAAGAAGTATACATTGAGCAACCTGATGGCTTTGTGATTCATGGGAAGGAGTCTCATGTTTGTAGATTGAAGAAGGCTTTGTATGGCTTTAAGCAGGCTCCTCGTGCTTGGTATGAAAGGATTGACCGATACTTGATGAGCTTGGGATTCTCCAAGAATGATGCTGATTCAAATCTTTACTTCAAGGTAGTTGATGGTGAGGCTTTAATCTTGGTTCTTTATGTTGATGATCTATTTCTTACTGGAGCAAAATATCTCATTGTCAAACACAAGGAGTTAGCTTATGAGTTTGAGATGAAGGATCTAGGTTTTATGCATTACTTTCTAGGATTGGAAGTGTGAAAGAGACCCAATGAGATTATTCCAAGTCAAGGGAAATATACCATAGACATCTTGAAGAGATTCGGGATGATGGATTGCAAATCTATGTCTACACCTATGGAAACAAATTTGAAGAAGTTGAGTGAGTCTGCAACTAGTTCAAATCTGGTTGATCCCACCATGTACAAGCAGTTGATTGGATCGTTGATGTATCTACTATCTAGTCAATACTAGACCAGACATTTGCTATGCAGTGAGTGCCCTCAGTCAATTCATGTGTGAACCAAGGAAAATTCATCTAGTTGCAACTAAGCATATCTTGAGATACTTGCGTGGCACAGTTGGCTATGGCTTGAGATATACTTCCAGTGTAGATCTAAAGTTGCAAGGCTATTTTGACTCTGATTGGGTCGGGAGTGTAGCTGCCAGGAAGAGCACCTCTGGATGTTGCTTTAGCTTGGGGTCTGCCATGATTTCTTGGTGCAGCAGGAAGCAGTCTTCAGTAGCTCTAAGCACTGCAAAGGCCGAATATATTGTAGCATGTGTAGCATCTCAAGAAGCAGTGTGGCTTTGGAAGCTCCTTGCAGGATTGTTTGGACAATCATTGGAGCCGACTGTTATTCATTGTGACAATCAAAGCTGTGTGAAGCTATCTGTCAATCCAGTGTTCCATGACAAAACAAAACATGTAGAGATCAAATACCATTACATTAGAGATATGGTACTAAGGAAAGCTATTCAATTGTGATATATTTGCACTGATGATCAGACGGCTGATATTCTCACCAAGCCTCTCTCCAGAGTGAAGTTGTGCACTTTCGAGACAAGCTTGGAGTTGTGGAGAATGAAGCCCTTGCTGAGAGGGAGACTCAGCATAAGTGATTTTTGTTATCTGCTATAAAGCATTTTTCTCCGAGACAAAGAAATTTGAGGTGAAAGCCCTTGTCCATCTCTGAGACGGATATGTAGTTCTTTCCACCCTCTGGGAGTAGCCATGGTGGATGTCACGTTGAGAGACTCCATGACAACATCACGTTGAGAGACTCCGTGATGAATTCCTTGTACTTGTGCTTTTCCACTCATGGGAGTAACCATAGTGGACATCATGTTGAGAGACTCCATGATGACATCACATTGAGTGACTCTGTGATGGGCACTTATGCACATGTTCTTTCCATACATGGGTGTAGCTATGGTGGACGTCATGTTGAGTGACTCCATGATGATATCACGTTGAGTGACTCTGTGATGAACTCTTTTCCACAAATGGGTGTAGCCATTGTGGGTGTCATGTTGAGAGACTCCATGACATTGGATATCTGGAAGGATTCCTCCCTAGCTAAGAGGGAGTGTTGATATAGCTTCGGGTCTCATCCTTCTATCGATTTAATCAATAAGCAAATAAATAAAGCCGTGGCTATTTATTTATTTGGAGCCGACTTTTGTGAAGAGGCACTTCCATTCAAATATCAATTTATATTTTTTTAATGATAGCCGACTTTAATTAAATGATCGCCACCTTTTGAGAGGCTGACTTCTTGAAAGAACGCCTTGTTTGGAGAAGACATATCGACTTGTATTTAAAGGAGGTGCTGCTCATTTCTACCATCATTCATTCATTATCAAGAGTCAAGTGCGCATAATTCTGGAAGGAGTTCGATATCACAGCAGATCGATATATTGTTTTTCAAGGAGTTCGATTTTGTCTTCATTTGATTTGCATCAAGTGTGGTGCTATTATCTCTACATTAGATTGGCCTTGTGATTGGCCTATTGTAAAGCATTTTGTTGCTATTTCATTCAATATATAGGTGATATATTGTTGCTGGGTTTTTCTCCCTCAAGGAGGGTTTTCCCAGGGTATATGTTGTGTTCTATCGTTTAAATTGTTTTATTTTCTGCTTAATTTAAATCTGGTCATAAAACTAACAATGTTCACCTGGAAATCAAACCCATCCAAAAATAAATCCTACACATACAGAGAAAACAGCTCCCAGAAAAACCTTGTCAAACAAATTAGACTTTTTTGAATGTTTTCTTTGTATAAAAAAACACAAACAGTATTTAGAACTAATTTTTCTTTAGTATATCATCACAAAAGTGTGCTGGAAGTTCACTCCACACTTCAAGAAACTAAACCTGTAAGGCACTAATAGCTCAGTAGTAAATCACTCCAGCATGCCTGTGAGGTCATAATAGTCCTAGCTCGATCATGATTTTCAACAAAACTGAGCATGCATGCATTTCAAAACAAAATCTCTCAACAATAAAGGAGGTGGAGGAATCACAATTCCAAAATGCAACAAACAAGAGAAATTTGCAGTCCCTAACCTTTCATGTATTCCCAAAGAAAAGACCCTCCATGAAAGAGAGGCAAGGGATCGAGCTTGGTGGTGGGGGGTTCCAAAAGCATCCCACTATGTGTTCTTTTGCTGGTGCAAACTTTGGAGAGTTGTCACAAGCCATGGACATTGAACTGTGCATAAGCATGTCAAGCTAGGTAAACTTCAAAGACCAATTGACACCATTGTGATGATAAAAAACTTCTAAAAAGTGAATATGACATTGAAGGATTATAGTATAACATATGTTTCCTAGTGCAAGGTCAAATATGCAGTTGTGGTGAATTGCAATAGGACCCTTGAAGAATGACAATTGATTGGAATGTAATGAAAGCTTGCAAACAAAACCAACAAATAAAAGAAAATATTTTTGGTTGATGCAAGATTGCTCTTACACCCTAGGATGATCATGCATACAAAGGCAAGGTTAGTGGAGGGGAATTTAGCTAGAGGCCATGGAGGTTAAATGGGTATTTAGGCAATGATGCCATTCCAATAAGGGCCTAGGGTTCAAGGATTTCAGCCCCAACTAAAGGTTGTTTCAAGAATTCCTCGGTACCACCTAGACCTCCCCAACAATAGCACCAGCCCCAAAGGCAAAGACCTTCAAAGTGAAGGAAAAGTAGTCAAGCTAGGGAAGGTCCTTCTTGCAAAGAGAAGCAAAGGCAACGTCTTAGAGACCATGTTCCCTAGCAACAATTGTGCGATGCTTAGCCCAATTCTAGCTTCTCAAGCTTTCAGCAGTCAAAGGCATACACCCTATTTTGGTTGATGCAAGATTGCTCTTACACCCTAGGATGATCATGCATACAAAGGCAAGGTTAGTGGAGAATTTAGCTAGAGGCCATGGAGGTTAAATGGGTATTTAGGCAATGATTCCATTCCAATAAGGGCCTAGGGTTCAAGGATTTCAGCCCCAACTAAAGGTTGTTTCAAGAATTCCTCGGTGCCACCTAGACCTCCCCAAATAGCACCAGCCCCAAAGGCAAAGACCTTCAAAGTGAAGGAAAAGTAGTCAAGCTAGGGAAGGTCCTTCTTGCAAAGAGAAGCAAAGGCAACGTCTTAGAGACCATGTTCCCTAGCAACAATTCCAATGCTTAGCCCAATTCTAGCTTCTCAAGCTTTCAGCAGTCAAAGGCATACACCTATTTTTTGGTTGATGCAAGATTGCTCTTACACCCTAGGATGATCATGCATACAAAGGCAAGGTTAGTGGAGGGGAATTTAGCTAGAGGCCATGGAGGTTAAATGGGTATTTAGGCAATGATGCCATTCCAATAAGGGCCTAGGGTTCAAGGATTTCAGCCCCAACTAAAGGTTGTTTCAAGAATTCCTCGGTACCACCTAGACCTCCCCAACAATAGCACCAGCCCCAAAGGCAAAGACCTTCAAAGTGAAGGAAAAGTAGTCAAGCTAGGGAAGGTCCTTCTTGCAAAGAGAAGCAAAGGCAACGTCTTAGAGACCATGTTCCCTAGCAACAATTGTGCGATGCTTAGCCCAATTCTAGCTTCTCAAGCTTTCAGCAGTCAAGCCAACCTCAAATTTGTAGCTTCAAGTTATGGGACCATGTTTCTCTTGTGATCAAGAGGGCCACATGGCTAGGTAGTGCCCATAAAGATTAGTGGTCGTTGGTGGTCAAGGTACCTCAACGTCAAAACAAATGGTTGGGCATGTTGGTAGATCTCACATAATGCTTGCAATGGTTGATAACTGCTAAGCCAACCATTATAGTACAATGGTCGAGTCCTCAAGCAGTTGAGGGTGTGTGTTTTTGTTTTGTTTAAGTCAAGAGCTTCAAAATGTAGTGAGCCACCCCCAATTGGCCAATATTTTTTTTATTTTACATTTGAGCTCTCTTCAGACATTTCGTCAAACAATTACATAAACTACTACACTGGATTGGTTGTATAAATTTTGCAATTGTTTGTTACTATACATTCATATAGTGAGCTCTCCAGATTAGAACACCTCATAGATATTATACTCAGATTTATATTGCAGAATTTAAATTACAATTGTGTTCCATATTTTGCCGTACAAATAACATGTTTCCAGAATTGCTGCTGAAGTTATTCAATTGAATAAGCATTAAACATTGAACTGTGCATCATTAAAGCAATTAGATGAGTGGATATTTTCTGACCTTAAAATGCAACTACTTGGTATTGCACAACTTTCTTCATATCATAAATGATCTTGCACAAGACTGGAAACAACCTGATATGAACGCTTAACAACTGCAACAGAGCACAGATTTGAACAACAAGTAGGACCATGAATAATTTGCTCAGCTCCACACAGCTTTCAATCTGACAAGTTCACCACTGAAATGCTCAGAAGTCGGCAATGAAATCCAGAAACACCTCTCCCTTCACACCAGACATCAATCATGGCTCCATTAAAGTAACGACAGAGTAGATTGGAAGCTTACGATAAACTCTGCCCATATAATAGTTTCGACCTACCTTCTTCAAACTTATGTCTTTGACTTTAGCCTATTGATACTTCTCTGACTTCATAACATCTCCAGTTGTCGCTAGATGAGTCCAAACAATGTGGAAAGAAAAGTGTAATTATCGGCCTTGACTGAAATGCCCGACCTTCAATATTTCCACCTGGTATTAAACACAATATCGATGAGTTCACTCTTCATGCCTTGACCCACATATAGCGCTCAGGATTAAATTGCCACACTTTGCAAACAATATCTAAATTTCTTGAGACGACCCTCCACATTCACTAAGACGACTATGAAGAGATTGAAGTCTTCGTTGAATGAATCCACAATCCTCCTTTCTAGTATTCGAAGACTCTTATTGCCACGGTTCCATGAAGAAAAGAATCAACTAGAATATTGTAACCATCTACTAACATTAAGCAGCAGTATGAAATATTACAAATGGCGCCAAGATCCAAGAGTCGTTATCTTATTTTAATGCTTAATTGACTCTTCAACTCTCGTATATTTCCCTGTCTCATACGCGGCGTTTAGAATCATTAAATAATATCCCCTTTACAGTCCAGACGACAGGTATACTACAATGGAATTTGTCTTCAAGTACGATGCCACACAGGCAAGTACACAACTCCCAATATCACACACAGCTACAGGTGATTAAATGGAGCTTCTCCTTCAAGTCGGGTTATGACAAGCTTTTGATTCCATTAGAACCGTTTCTAAATTTTAATGCCTCCTTTTCCACCATATGCCACGCTACACAGAGCATCGATTATATCATGATTCCATGACTTAATTCATTTACTCTGGAAATTGCGAGCTCTTCCAAGAAGTCGGGCAAAAGATTTTTAAATGGCACGAACTCCTTAATTATCTGTTCTCTCGACTCCTTTGATATCTGTTCTCAAACCACAGAGACTAAATTCTTCATTCAATGCTGATATTCATCCATTATATGGGTGCTGCTACTCACCAGTAATTTCAAACATTGACTATTTAAAACATCACATTCACCCTTTAATTTGAGTCTCCACTTTAGGTTCTTAAAAATAAACCACAGAACGATTCTCCAAACCCATAAATATTCCATGAATACCACTTTCATATTTACAACATTAACTATTGGCCTCCCTGTATAGATATACCAATCAAATACAAAATAGCTGAAAGTAATAATATGTTGAAACAAATACAATTTTTGTAACAATGAAATACCATAATCATCAATTTTTTCATTAAAGTAGATCTTTGAAGTTTTTCTTTTCAAAACACCATTATTAGATCCAAGCGAGAAAACTGAATGTCTTTTCCAACTATCAGCTAGGGTAGATCTTTCACTACCAAAGCCAATCTTCTTTCAGAGGTCACCCCACCTTAGAAAGGTTGTGAACTACGTTCACCAACAAGAACCTGTTCTCCAAAATTCCAAAAAACCAGTCTCCTTGCACAAATGCTCCTGCAAACTTTTATTCACTTCTACTTCGAAACTCCGGTGTCTGTTTGAATTCTCATCTTTTTGTCTTTCACTTTTATTTTTTCTTTTTGAAAATTCACTTTTAAAAGTAAATTAAATTATTTAGCTTTTTTTTACAACTTAAGCTACTTTATTCCATTATTAATTTAAGTTGTCCCTTTTTAATTCAACTAATTTCAACAACTTAAATTAATAATTTAACTTTATGTTGACTCTTAAAAATGGGGACATTACACAAAATCCCTCACATCACCATTGTTAGTTAAGCAATGTAGGCTAGTGGCAACAAGGAAAGATAATAGTTGGTAGGTTGAGTCAGCCATAAGAGGTAGCATGGAGTTGACTCCCTTGTGCATGGTTATGTGTTGGGCCTTGGAACCCTCAACCGAGCCAAATTTTTTCGCTTTTCAATTTACAAATTACAAAAGCTGCACCCTGCTAGGTTAGAGAGAAAACCAAAACGTGCAAGGACGAACTCTAACCCATGGCGCCGATGATGGCGAGCATTGGTCAGAGGATCTAATTCAACTGCTTATGCAAAAAGCAACTCTAACCAAGGATGGCGCCGATGATGGCGAGCATATGGTCAGAGGATCTCTACTCTAAATACAGAAAGGAACTCAACGTCAAGTATGTGCTACCCAATCCAATGCGGAGTGAGGGGCGACCATATGACGGAGTAATTACAATACAATGCTTGGAAAGACAATGCGGAAAGCTGGAAATACTCAACACCCAGAATGTGCTTTCTAACCCAGACTGGGATAGTAGCTACCATAGGGCGGAGGTAAATTAACTACAATATCAACTGCTGAAAGTAAGATGATTATTACAATCTGATAAGCAAGAATCTATAATGCTGTCAGTACTACTGCCAGCTTACAATTTAAGAAATGAAATCTTGCTAACAATGTGAATCAGCTTATAACAGTTTTGCAACAATATCATAGAATTTCTTTGCTGATGAGTAAAGCTAAAAATTGAAGAGAACCACTAGATCCAACCTCTTTTCCGCTGAAACAATTCCCAATGAAGCTACCGCACAAATCTTTGAGATCTCTCAATACCCGTCCAAGGATGAAGACGCAGAATTCTGAAACTGTTATGACAGTCCTGTATTTTCATATATAACCAGCTGCATATGGATTCACTTAATAGCTCGTAACTCCCTTAATATCAACTCAAATAACATGAAACTAAATGCAAACCATTACTAACCAAAGGGCGCTCAAACCAACAACACACAACAAGCTTAAAAGGTGAACATTATTTAATGCACAATTCCCAAGAAGAAACAGATGGTACGGCCCAGCACAGGGGCGATTCTCCTTTATAAAATTCAGATGCTTCTCAAAAAATCTGCAAACTAGCATGCAAGGGCGCCTAGCCAAGGGGAAAGGAAATAACCAATACCCACAATGATTTGTTTTGTCCTTTTTGATTTATGAATAAAACAATGAATCTGCTGTAGCTAAAATGAAAAAACCAGAAACTTCTAACATGCAAAATCTGAAGCTAACTAGATCAATGCAGATTACAATGCACGGAATCCAATGGATTCACAAAACTAGTCTAATTCACCACTAGATGTTATCTTGCAAACACGAAGTGATGCCCAATGCTAGGAGGCCTTCATTCCTCGAAGCGATTCCAGAGCCAATCCGGCAGCATAACAGTATATTTGTCCAAAGATGCTGAAATGATGCACAAGTCTTCCTTTTATAAGTTCCAGTTGACTTCACGAAACCCTAAAATCCAACTCAAGCTCAAACCCTAACTTTTCCTTCAATAAGGCGTCCTTTTCACCTTTAGCTCAATAATCATATTTTAATTAAAACATCACCTTGATAAATGCGCCCACATTAATTTCCTTTGACTTTGGAAAATTCACCAAATATTAATTATAACCTTAATGAAGGCGCCACCCTTTGAGTCCACCTTTTAAAATGACATTAAGTCATTCGACTAGGCCAAGGTGATAAAATAACATTTTAATTATAATGTTATTTTTAAGTGAAATGAGCTCGACTTCCCAGAACTGCATTCTGAAGCCCGAAACTGAATACGCCACTTGAATCAACTGAAGGGGAAAGTCAACTGCCTGCATACCATCCATTATTGCCAAAAATAGAATTTACTAAAAATGTAAATTCCAAAAAGTGCTCGAATGCCGAGATGAACATACCATCGCAAGCCCTCAAAACCGTATGAATCCACCATTGAATCCACCATCTCAACAACCTCCTCAAAAATAGGAAACCCTAATTTTATCTTCCGACTAGCCTTCGGTTTCTAGAAAAGGCCAACGGACACAAGAACAATCGAGGTTTGAGAAGGGGACATTACAATGTAGCCAAAAGTGCAATTGAGACTTTTGGTTCTATTATGACATTCCATTTCATGCAACCAAGTAATTCTTCTTTTTGTTTTGTTTTAAAATATATAGCTTGATAGTTGGTTCTTTTTCTCTTGAATTTTTATTTTTAGAGCTATGTTGAATTCAAATTGAAATTGTACATTTTTAAATACTTATTTTATTTAATTATGTGTTAGGTCTCCATATTAGCAAAATATGGTTAATGTAATTACTGTTTGTGAGGCGGGGTTCAAAGCCCCTAATGATGAGCACATAGGTGGCACACTCACCAAAAACTTGCGAGTTTTTTTGGAAAACGAGTAATAACGAAAAGAACTCACCGACTTTTTCACAAAAACTTGCCTTTTTTTGGCGAGTTTTTGTCAAAAAGTCGGCGAGTTTTTAAAAAAAAACCCGTGCGATCTGGGTATGAAGCCCGCGGCTGGCCAAAAGCTCATTTCATTTCGTTTTTTTGAGTTGTTCTCACTCTTGGCAGAGCAAAAACAGAGTCCAAAGCATTTTGCACCATTTTTCAGTGATTTTGCACCGAGGAGACGAGATTTGAAGGAGATTTTCATCGGATTTTGAAGGCAAATTGGATTTCCAGGTAGGTTTTCTGATTTTTCTTGTTCTTTCTTTTTTTTAATTTTTTCTTCATTTTTGTTGATTGTATGTTTAAAAAACATCATGAATCAACTATAAAATAGATTTAAATACATTTATATTGTTGAAAAGAAAATTTAGATTCATCAAAACAAGAATTTGTGACACTTTTTTCTGATTTTTTTACATATTTTGCTGATTTTTCATTTTTTTGAAATTTTTTTCAAACCCTAGTTTTTTTTTTATTTTGATTCTTCTTGTTTGTTGAAAACATGTTTAAAATAATATATTAGCTTCATTTGTTACTAATTTAAAGTAATTTTCAGATTTTTACATTTTTTTCACATTTTTTATAACCCTAGTTTATTATTTTCTTTTATTATTTTTTTTATGAAAATGTTTAGAATCTTAGATTAGTTTAGATTTTACTAATTTAAAGTAATCTATTTTGATTTAATCTAATTTATCTTGTTTTTAAATTTTCTATCAAAAAACTAATAAGTTGTGCTTTCACTTTTGTGTGTGTAGGTTAATTGATAATGGCTTCTAAATCCGCTTCTACCCCTACCTCAGCCCCATCCGTGCCTGGGAGTGGGGAATATGTAGGCACTCATCCAGCAGGAGCTAGAGATCCTGCTTGGTAATATGCATATGAAGGACCAGAACCTGGATCAGTGTATTGCATTAAATGTAAAAATGTATACCGTAGAGGCATCAATCGCCTCAAATACCACCTTGCAGGCATCCCTAGACGTGATGCTAAGGCTTGCATGAACACCAATGAGGAAATAAAAAGACAAATGAATGCAATACTTTCCGCTGTAGAAGAAAAAAAGGTGCAAAGAGCGAAGGCAAAAGCGGCAATGCAAGCTACCATAGCTTCTTCTCAAGGTGTTGCAGCCAACCTTGATTCACTGTCAGATGATGATGATGATGTAGCAGCCGGCATAGTGGGCTCTCTTCGTGGTCCACGTGTGCAAAGACAATCGCTGCAACCCACCACCACCTCCATTCCTTCGACTACCTCTGGCTCTAGTAGAGTACCAAGGGCAGGATCCCGATCAACACCTACGGCCACAGTTTCACGCATTGGTGATTTTTTTGTGCCTAGAAACACACCTAGTGCACAACCTTCTTTAGAGGCAATTGGGTGGAATAAGGAGGTGCATGAGCATGCAGATGTTGCTTGTGCTAATTTTTGGTACTTCAACAACATCCCTTTCAATGTGGCAACCTCACCTTACTGGCAAAATTTGGTGACTGCATTGACAGTTGCAGGGAAAGGCTACAAGGCGGCTTCACGCAAAGACTTGAGTGGGAGGTTAGTTTATGTTCTTTAATTTATGTTTTTTAAGTTTAATTTATGATTAATTTAAGCTATTTTTTTGTTGACAAATTAAAATTGTGTGCTTAATTTCTCTTTGTACTTGTAGGTTGCTTTCTAATGCAACTGAAAGGGCAAGGGCAGCGATAGAAGAATAAAGAGAAGAATGGCAAAAATATGGCTGCACTATTCTTTCTGATGGGTGGACGGATGGAAAAAACCGTACCATCATTAATTTTTTGGTTTCTTGCAAAAATGAGGTGGTGTTCTTGAAATCCATGGATGCCTCCAACATAGTAAAAAATGCAGAAAATTTGGCTAGAATGTTGGAGCAAGTGTGCATGGAGGTTGGGCTTGAAAATGTGTTGCAAATCATAACTGACAATGCAGCGGCATATGTGGCAGCAGGAAGAATCCTCCAAGATAGACACCACACAATTTTTTGGACACCATGTGCTGCCCATGTCCTTGACCTTCTTTTGGAGGACATAGGCAAATTAGATTGGGTCACACCGATTGTAGAGGATGGAAGGAGGATCACAAAATATATCTACAATCACCCTTGGGTTCTCAACTTGATAAGGGAGCACACCAAAGGGAGAGAATTGGTGAGACCTGGTGTGACAAGGTTTGCAACAGTTTGCTTAACGTTGCAAAGCATTCTTGGTGCATTAACAGCTTTGAAACAAATGTTTGTCAGTCAAGCATGGGTAGACTCACCTTATTCGAAGAAGCCGGAAGGAGAAAGAGTTCAAAACATTGTCTTCGAGCCCCTCTTTGCACAAAGAGCAACAAAGATTGTGAAGGTAACTTCAAAACTTTGAGTTTGAATCTAAATTCAAATTGAACATTTTTCTTAAAGTTAATGTCTTTCATTGTAAATTTGTAAATTACTGAATTGTAACTCTAATCTTTTTTTGCATTTTTAAATTTATATTGTAGGTGTCAGAGCCCTTGGTTAGAGTGCTCTGCTTGGTGGATGGGGATCAAACCCCAATGGGGTATCTTTATGAGGCCATGGATAGGGCCAAGGAGGCTATTAGAAATTATTATAAGGGGGACAGCCTCAAATTTGATCCCATTTGGGAGATTATTGACAAGAGGTGGAACAATCAACTCCACCAACCTTTCCATGCAGCAGGGTACTTCTTGAACCCCTGTTTCATCCATTCAAGCACCTATACAGATCCTACTGGAGAGGTTATGGAGGGCCTCACTACTTGCATTCAGCGGATGACATCCACCCCTGATGAGGTAGACTGCATTGTTAATGAATTGCAGAGTTATAGAGAAAAAAAGGGTGCACTCTTCTCTTCAGACCTGGCAAAGAGAGCAGTATCTAGGCTGCCATCAGGTATAAAATTTGAAATTTACAAGTTACAAAAATGAAAAATTGATAATTACAAGTTACAAGTTACAAGTTACAATTTTCTAACTCTTTTGTTGTTTTTTTTTGTAGATGTTTGGTGGACAAATTGGGGTGGAAAAACCCCAAATCTTCAAAAATTTGCCCTCCGTGTCTTGAGCCAACCTTGTAGTTCGTCCAATTGTGAGCGCAATTGGAGCTTGTTTGAGGCCATCCACACAAAGAAGAGGAAGAAACTCGCTCAAAAACGCCTCAATGACCTTGTCTATGTGCAATATAATCTTCGATTGCGCAAAAGAAAGGTAGAGGAAATATCATATGATGATCCAATTGATTTGGATGAGATAGATCCATACAGTGATTGGACAGGGTGAGGGGAGCAACCTCCATTGTTTACTGAGGATGAGATTTATGATTTAGAGCGACAGGCAATGGAGGAGGGTGGATTTGCATTCTCATTGGACGACCTTGAGGATGACCCTGAGGAGGAGGAGCCATTGCCAATGCCACCACCAGCAGCTGCAAGAGGATCTACATCCAGGATGGAGGTTGAGGAGCCACAGGCACAGTAGGAGCAAAGTCCTACGATTAGACCCTCTTCCGGTCCCTTACTAAGATCTAGACATGGGAAGAGGAAGATGTGATTCATGTGAATTTGTAAACACTGAAATATATTAATATTTATGTAGTATTTACTTTCAGTTTTACAAAAACAATTTGCTATTTTCATTTTGTTTCAGACTATTATCATATCAGCGCATTGAGCATTCCACATGAGGATGCCATTTTGTATCCAATTTTCTTTCAAATCAATCAAATACTACTTGTTTCTTATATGTACTCATTTAGTGACTCGTTGGATGCATCTTATCTTTGAATTTTGCAAAAAAAAATGCGTTTTTAGTGAAGTTTAAGCAATTTTTTAATTTCCCGAGTTTTTTGCCGAGTTTTTTCCCATTTTTTGCCGAGACAAGTTTTTCAGGCTTACCGAGTACTTGCAAACACCGACTATTCCAACTATGGATGAGCAGATAAAGTGCCCCACTTTGTCCAAAAAGGTGGTTGATGTGAAATCCACAATAGAGGAGAAATGAGACATTTGGAGGAAGAAGGGTTGCACCATCATGACCGATAGTTGGACCAATAGAAGAAACAAGACATTGCTCAATTTTCTTGTTTCTTCCTCAGGTAAATATTTTACTTCCTAAAATGCATTGATTTAGTGATTAATAATCAAGATTTTTAATTTATGTTTTATTGAATCATTGATTTTGTTTCCTTTTCAGGTGGTACCATGTTCATCAAATCTATTGATGCATCTGGCAATAGCAAAAATGTTGAATTCCTTTGCGAGGCTTTGGAGGGTGTCTTGGCTGAGGTAGGGGAGGGGAATGTGGTGCAAGTAGTCACGGATAATGCAGCAAATTATGTTGTTGTAGGTAGACTATTGATGGATAGGCACCCATCATTGTTTTGGACACCTTGTGCCACTCATTGCCTTGACCTCATATTGGAGGACCCTGGCAAGATTGCCTAGATCAAAGCATGTATGGAGACCACAAAGAATATTTGTAAGTTCGTATATAATCACACATGGGTCCTCAACCTTATGAGGCAATACACAGGGTAGAAGGAGTTGGCTCACCCTGGGATAACCCGCTTTGCTACCAGTTTCATCACTCTACAATCCTTGTTGTGGTCAAAGGGAGCTTTGAGGCGGATGTTTGTTAGTGAGGAGTGGACTTCCTCAACATATGCTAAGACAAATGCAAGGGATGAAGTGTCAAATTGGAATTTTGATGAGCAGGGCTTTTGGGTACCTACTACGGAGATCATCAAGGTAAATGTAATTAGTAATTAGTTTACTAATTCTACATTATATTTTCATTCTTATTTTTATTTTATTTGCTTTCTTTTTTACTCTTACTTATGCCAATGTTTCATAATAATTGCAGTTCACAGAGCCTTTAGCGGTTCTATTACGAGATGTTGATGGGGAGAAGCCCGCAATGGGCTACATATATGAGGGCATGGATAGTAGTCAGGAACAAAGAGGCCATTAGATCCATTTATGGGGGAGATGATGATAAGTATCGCCCATTTGGGAGATCATTGATAGATGATGGCACCTCCAGCTTCGCAAGCCCCTACACGCAGTAGCATATTTTCTCAATCTAGAATTCCAGTTCCGCCCTGAATTCAAGGCAGATGAGGAGGTTTTGAGTGGACTCTACACAATCAGCAAGCGGATGTCTGACTCTCATGTTGGAGCCCAAACTGTCGATGAGAATGAGATTTTCAGACTTGCACAAGGAGATCTCTTTGCAAGAGACATATGCAAGGCTACTCGATCAACATTACAGCCAGGTAAAAATTTATTAAAGGGCATAATAGTAGTTTAAAAATTAACACTTTTCCTTTTTTTATATTACTATTAAATATTGAAACTTAAGTTGGACAATGAGATTGATTTTTTTTCTTTTTCTCATCTCAGATGCATGGTGGGAGAGAATTGGTGCTAAAGTACCAAATCTTCAAAGGATTGCAGTTCAAGTGTTGAGCCAACCATGCAATGCCTTGGGTTGTGAGCACAATTGGAGTATGCTTAGGCACATACACTCCAAGAAGCGCAATAGATTATCAGTGTAGAGGTTGAATGATCTTGTTTATGTTCATTACAACCTATGCCTTCACCATAGACAAATATTAGGCAGTGACTTGTCACCTATCACGTTGGAGGAGGTTGATCCACAATCAGATTGGATCACTGAGGCTGGGGATCCGTTTTTAGCGATGAGGACCTTGATTGGGTCGACTAAGCAGATCGAGAGGCAGAGGCAGAGGCAGTAGCCATGGCAGAGGAGGATAGAGCACGAGGAGACACCTTGGATGCTGGTTTGGGTGCCACCGAGTCTAAGACATAGCCAGAGATTTTGGCTGCATCATCCTCCAGGACCTATCTTAGACACCTATGCAAGAGGGTTGGCATTGAGTGATGCAAGCTTCTCTGAGCCATAGACTTGTAGCTTTTGTTTTGATATATGTTTGGAACTTTTGATGCCATGGATTTCATATTCCATGAGTATTGTGTACATTTGACAACATTTATATATCTAATTGTCTTACTACTGTTAAGTCCGAGTCTTGCATTTCTATTTGATGATGTTATTGTGTCTTTAAGGTTTATTTATTAAAGGGTGCATGAAACAAGTTTGAATCCTTAAAAATCTCTGAATTTCTTGGGCTTTTATATTTGCCAAGTCTCTGCTGAGTCTGGGCTCCGAGTCCGAGTCCGAGTCCGAGTTCGAGTCAAATATCAACTTGCCGAGTCCGAGGCAAGTCCGAGTCTTGTAACACTGGTGAAACCCTAGGAACTTGAAATACATGCTCACAGATTAGAAATATTCAATCACAAGCTAAATGCTGAGCAATGCAAATTGCATTCTGCTAGAGCAGATTTGAAAAGGTAAAAAACAAACAAAATGGCAGCACAAACTTGGTTATTGAGATCAAAACATATTAAAAATGCCCAAAGCGCATCAATTTTCAAATCAGAAACTTGTACAACATAAACTGTAAACACAGTGGATGCAAATGTAGCATCAACAGTAATACAAATGCATATCCAAACATTTATGTATGAATGTTGTTGTAAAGTGTGTATGTGTGCAAATATCTTGAGTATGAGACCCTAGGAAATTGAAGTACAATCTCAGGGATTAGAAATATAATCACAAGCAAACTACTGTGCTCAAATGCAAATTGCAGATTTTCTGTTAGAGCAGATATGAAAAAAGACATGACCAAAGCACAAGGCAGCACAGACATGATAATTTAGATCATAGTTACAAGACTGGCCCAGAATCGCCAAGACTCGTGAGTCCCAAAGCAGGCAGAGCAAAATGGGTCCTGGGGATTTGTGACCTGGGTACCTGATGAGTCCCAATGGGTAGACTCAGCCAGGTTTATGAAAATTAGGGGGGGAGCATAAAAATTTTTAATTTTAAATTTTGAAGGGTTTGGACAACTTTTGGAGGATAGTTTAAAGTGATAAATTTTGAAAAATGGCATGTGCCATGACGGTTTGTGTGGTCTCGAAGGCTTTAATTTGAGTTTGGTGGCACTGCCCCATGACCCCCCTAGGGACACTACTGCCAATTGGATGGAAGAGCAACATTTTTTTATTTTTTTGACTTTTTCCAATTAAATTCCTAGTAATTAAATTACACCCATACTCTAGTTTGCTAAGTCAAACCCTCTCCTAAGTAATGCTCCTAAAGCTGTAGTGGCATTTGCAGACTTGTCTGAGATACAAGTGCATGACTCCACATAAAGCTAGTAATGTTGAGCTAAGGGATACAAGATCCTCTCTCATGACTAGATATTGTGATTTTGCTTTTTATGCCATGGATATTATAATCTATGAGTTTTATACACCTTAAAGACTTGACAATGTTTATATATCTTAAAATATTGTTTCTTCAGCTAAAATCTACTTTTATACTCGTGATCAATGTATACAAGTATGTAATCAAAGTAGCTTCAATTTGATTAGTTTATTGTGTCTTTAAAGTTTATTTATTAAATGGTGCATGAAACAAATTTTAAATCCTTAAAAATATCTATATTTCATGGTTTTTCAATTTCCAAGTCTTGGCTGAGTCAAGACGTTGAGCTAAAGTCCAAGTCTGAGTCAGGGTGAGTCTGGGTTAAAAATCAGTTTGTTGAATCCGATGCACGTCTGAGTCTTGTAACACTGATTTAGATCAAAACATATTGAAAATCTCTAAAAACCACATGACTTTCAAAATTATAAACTTGTACTAACAGAGTATCTTCTGTTCCACATACTGCCCAAATGTTTCTTTAACTATGATGATCATGCCCACCAAAGCCACCTCCTAAATGTTTCAGGACATCTTTCTACAAATAAAGACTGACATCTTTTTATCAATGAAACTAAAATACATATCCCTGGAAAAAGAAAGTATAAAAATTCCTTTTTTGTCCCAATTCAGGGAGAAAGTGGATAAGTGGCAAGAACAAATTAATGCAAATAAAATAACAGAAACACAGTTGAGAAGCAGCATGAAGCAGATTTATAGTGGAAAAAACCAGCATATAGCTGACATGGCAATGCAGAGAACAGATAGAAATTGTGATAGTGTATTCAAGAGCTGCAGTGAAAGCTACCATATCAATTTCCAGAGTAGGCGGACGAGAAAGACTAACAGCTTATATCTACTTCAAAAATTGAAGCACTTTCTATGAATACCAATGTACAGGACAACTGAATGGCTTCAAATAAGTATAGTAGACCTCAAGTACCTCATCACACAACAAGGCTTTCACAAAATCATGCCTGAGCTGTTGATAGTCAAAATTGTCAGTGAAGAGCATGAGCATTTCTGGGGAACAAATATCGATGAAGCAGTCCTGAACAATATTGCCAAAAGTTAGAGTTCATTGTCAAAACTTCAAAAGCATTCACCATTATTCTTAACACTTTATGATATTTCCCAGAGACTTCATAAAAGCCTATCTTACCATATGAAGTAATCGAATCATGCTTAAAGCCTAATAGCAAACTATCAAACAAAAATTTCCTACAAATAGGCAATAAAATATTGCTTCATTGAAGAAAACTCACTGCATCCAATCAATTTTGGTCTAAAGATCTATCAGTTTAATTTTCATACCACAAAAATGGAAAGGGTAATCTGTGAAAAAAAAACAAATTCTTTTGATAAATTACATAAGATCATTTCAAAGATTAAAAATTTCAAACCACAACTTCATCCAATAGCTAAAACACTCGAACCACAAAATAATTCCATCAAAAAGTAGATGGAATTTTATTCCAAAAACCAAAAAGTGTGCCAATAAACATATCCACAATGAAGTAGCCATTATATCCCCTGCCTTGCATGTCTGATGCTGGAAAGGGGGGAAAAGCATACAATAAGCTTAATGCTATGCCATATTAAAAACTGTCCTCACATATCTAATCCTGAAACATAGGAATGTGTAATTACCATCTAATTGACATTCAATATGTACTTTATGTTTTGCAATCAGAACCAATCATTGTTTTCTCTTAATGTGTGTCAGTAATAGAGTATTCAGTTATGTTTTATTTATTGTGGGTCAGCACAGAGACAGTCGTAGTCTAACCAACAAATATCTTCCTCAACCATCCTATATGTAGAAAGAACTCAGTCAAAGAAGGGAATACTCAAACATTGTCACATTCTCCCTACACCATAGTTGATAACATGCACTACATACTCTATCAATAAAGTTATAGATTCTATCTATTTTTGTATTATGGTGCATCTACTGGTATGGTTTTTATTCTTCTATAAGCTTTGTGCTCTTTATTATTATAACAATTTTGGGATTGCTGCCTTTACAAGGTCAAGCCAGGTACACTAAGGTCATCAATAATCATTCTCTATGCACCAAGATGGAGAGGTAATTGAGAGAAAATGGACCAAACAGTTGAAGAATTGAAAGAGACCTACCAGGAAACACAAGGTAAACTAACCCAAGATTTCACATTTCTTTGAGACTTCTTGTTAAAAACACATATACAAGAAGAGTCATGACTGACCCAAGAGTCTCAAGATGCTGTTCTTGCAAAAAATGATATAAGAATGACAAAAAATCTGACAAAGCCATGAGGAATAGAATAAGATTTGTATTAAAAAAGATCACTCATTTGAAAACCGATATTGAAAGAGGAAGTAATGTTATATATGTCAGGGAAAAGAGCAAGAAATAAGGCGATCAACTTGGCTGGTGGAACAAAGAGAGTGAACACAAAGGTTACAAGAGGTAGCCACTAACTTGCCACCAGAAGTTCAAGCTCAATGAAGAAGCTGAAACTGAAGGCACAGCCTCAGAATAATATTGTAGACAAAGTTGGAAAGTCCACCACTCACTACAAATAAACACATTGAGATTGTACAGCATTCATTCTCCTGACAAAGGGGGTCTTGTTGAAGATTGGTTTGAAGAGTTGATTTATAGTCAGCACCTTTGTTTAGAGGACAGTCCTTGTCCCCAGGCAGAGACTAACAAATTCCTCATAGGTGAGGAGAGAGGCATCAATACCGAGAATATAGGGAATTGAAGCCCTGATTATCTGCAGACATGACAAGACCTAGAACTGCAGGATGATAGAGGGGATGAGCCAGAGTGGTCAACCAATGAGTGTTGGAAGACAAGCAAAGTGCTGTACAAATTGCTTAAACCAAGGGAAGACTCAAAGGTCAAGATGTGATTGAAAATGTTGTGAGAGTGTTGAAACACTGGAGACAAACTTCCCAAAGGAAGGTGATCACATATAGGAAGCACCATCTAGAGACTAACACAGCCATGGCTACCTCATTGAGTCCTAATAAAGAGAGCCATGAGTATGTCAAACAACACTGTCTGTTGTTGCAACACATGCATCTGATTCAGACAATAATGGGAGGTTGCAATCATTTCCAGAAATACTCAGAGAAGTGGCAATACACCAGTATACAAAGACACCAATCAACGAGAGAAACACAATGCAGAAACTTTTTAAAGCTGTTTAAGAAGAAAATAGTTTCTCTGAGATGACAACACAATGCGTCTCAAAATATACAAGACCTGATAAGATAAGCACATAAGCATGGGTCAGCTTGAGCATATAATAAACAATTCAAAATAATTGCTAGAAATACAAGAGAACTAATCACCCAAAAGGTTGAAGCAACAGTGGTTACTAAGGGCTTGACACCTTTGATATGTTAGATGAGGATGATCTTGCCTTCAATATATGAAATTGCCTAGGAACAAGCAATGGGCACATAGAGCATTAAGTGATAACTCCGATGAAAGAGAATAAAATTGGACATAACTCCAATGAAAGAGATGAAATTGGACATAACTCCAATGAAAGAGATGAAATTGGACATACATTCATCAATGAGAATGATGTGATACATTGGATTAGATCAGAATTGGCATCTTATTCTGTAAATCTGTGAAACTTCCTTTCTTCAGATCATATTGGGGCTCAGTCTTCACCAGCATCCAAGGTCTGGAACAATATCTGTATCCCTAAGGCCCTCTTTGATATTCGGATACTAAAACCCTGCCCATCTTCTCATTCGCTGCCCCCTCACTCTTTGGTGTTGATCCTAGCTGTGTACCAAGTTGAATTGGTCTGGGGCTTTACAAGATACTCTTTTAAGCTCTTTTGGGGCAAGCTGGTTTTGAATCCGAAGGCACTCGTTTCAATTATATGGATTACTAGCCCATCTTTGCACATTTGGAATGTCTTGAAAGAGAGGAACAGGAAAAAAATTCAAAACAAGTCCTATCTGTTGAGGAAGTGATTGTCAACCTTGAAGTAGCAATCTCAGAGATTGTCAACACACATGTGGAGATTGCTAATCTGAAAGGAAGGAAAATATCAGCCTGGGATTTGAGTTTGATCAAATATTGAACTTTGTTGAAAAAACCCCATTAACGGGACTCAGTGGGTTAATCCAAGAAAAATCCCCAAAAGTAAGGTTAAATAGATTCCCTCCCCTCCTTGGTTCTTCAAGATCAACTTCAGCAGTACTTCTCAGGGCAACCCAAGGCTCTCTGGAGCTGGATGTGTCATCAGGGATAGTTCTGGTCTATTGGTCAAAGCTGCATCTAGGAAGCTCTTAGATGGCACCAATAATGAGGTGAAGGCGAAGACATTTTTTCTGAGACTTATGGTTGCCTCACTTTGTGGGAGAAATCACATTTGCAAAGAATGTGAACACATTTTGAGGCAGACTTGGAGGGTTCTTGATTCTTTTGATGTCCTTTTTGTTCAACACTGCTAAAGGAGGTTATTCCATAGCTGATTTTTTTTGCAAATTTTGGTATCAATTCAAATGAGAGATTTGTCATAGGTGGGGTTATGGAGCATTGGAATGGGCCTCCAAGGGTCTGGAAATTGGGATCTTCATTTCAGGATCCCAATCTGGCTCTCCCTCAATCCTTTCTTTTTAGCTCTCTTTCTAATTATTTAAAGTTATGGGCTCCTATGTCTTCTCATAATTTCAGGGCATGATTTCTTTGGGAGCAATTGGACAACTCCCACACACTCTCTTGAGATGGCAAACCTCTCCCTTTTTGGAAATGTGATGTAAGAGCACTGGTGGGATTTCCCTTCCACGGTCTTCTTCTTTTCACCCTCTCTGTTACTGGAATGATCAGTAGTTCTCTAGCAAATCAGTTCATATGAAGCCAAGTTTCTTCCTCCTTTCAAATAAACACAAGATGGCCATCAGGGGACCCATAACCACTATTCGTTTGGCTAATGTGTTTATCACCCAGAATGAAGCAGTTGAAGGAGCAACAGAGATTGTATGGAACTGGCTTCTCACAGTAATGTGAATTTAGAAATAGCATATGTATTTTAGTTGAATCTCCTCTTTTTGGTCAAAAAGATGTCTATGAGAAAACTGGCTGCAATTTTTGTGAGGTCAGAATTTTGGGTTGGTTTGGGCAAAATGTTGGAGATGATTTGGTTCTTCCAATGGCAGAAAACCCCTCTTACAGTGCAGGTTTTCTTGGCCCTAATTTCCTACAATATCTATGGGAGCTGGAGAAGCAGTTTGTACCCGACTGAACATTTTGATAAGTTTCAGACAGTTTTTATTAAGGACAATGTGGATGGGGATATTACCAAGTTTGATTTTGCTACTTTGAACAAGCATCCTTTTCCCCCTTCTTGTTCTTCAGCAGGCAGCAAACGACCAATATTCACAGGTTAGCGACTGTTTTGTTGAGGGATGTAAGAGTGGCTGAGCCCTTTCCCAGCCCAAGTTGATGGTGAAGCCGATAGCTGCCAAGCTGGCATTTTCCCACCTCAAGGATCTGAGGTGGTGATTTTTGAATGAATAGTTCCTTACATGCTTTTGGTCTTTCATCCACTTTTTGTCTAGTATACAGCTTTTGTTAGTTTGTCAGGTTCAACAGGTTTTCCTTCCATCTCACCTCAATGAGGGATGTTCAGTGTATCTAAATTACCATCCCTGAAACCTGTCCCCCCATTACCCCATTCCAAAACTTCATGGAACACTGCTTTAGTCTATACCATCCCAAAGCAAATGGACAAGTAGCGGGCACATATAGCATAATGATGCAAGTAATAAAAAAGTCATGTGGCAGCAAGGGAGCAGACTAGGAAGAGAGGCTAACAACAATACTTTGTGCTTACCATACAACATAGAAGATGACTCTACAATGCCTACACCATTCCAACTTCTGTATGGTCAATAGGTTGCACTGCTTGTGGATACTAAGCATTTTACCTAAGAATTGTAGTCAAGAATAGACTAGGTGATAATGATAGCATGAGAGCCTTATTGAAAAACACGTGCAATTCAACCACCTATATGAAAGGAGATGCATGGCATAATGAGCAACTGAGGTGAAGCTGATAAAGCACTTGCAGTATACAAACTTCAAGCCAAGGGCACTTGTGTTCAAGTATAATAGTTAAAGGGAGAAAAAACCAGGAAGTTTAAGATTTGGTTAAGACCATTTAAAATACACAAGTTTAAACTTTAAATAGAATGATGCAGTGAACCTTCAATACCTAGATTGTACACTGTGCATGCAATGAACAAAGTCAAAGATGAGACAAAATATTCATTGACTGTAAGTGATCAGCATGATCACTATAAAATTAAGATGGCAAAGGATCACTATAAAATTTAATGAAGATGATGGCAAAGGGGGGCACCAAATGATGTCAAAAACATAAAAACTAAAAAGATAAAAACATTATTTAACATGCAAGTGAAAACAAAATTATAAATAAAACCCACATGATAAAGTGTTGGCAAGTGAGAAAATAGACTAGAATGTTAAAAACAAGGGATCAAAACCCTTATGTTCAAGGATCCAATTACAGAAACTTAATTAATCCTTGCTTCCCTACCTTCACTCATAGTCTCATACAACTCACGCCTCTCAAAACACCAATAGTTTATCCTCTGCATATCACCTAACTTTCACTACCCTCTGACAACTACCTACAACACTCCACTGGCCACATGTAAAAGAGTTGCCATACAATCTGCAACAAGCCATCTTATCCCCATACACAATGCTTCATATACAGTTGTATGACTGCAGAAGTGTATGCCAATGCCCTTTTATGCCTGCAGAAGTGTATGCCTGCTACAACGTATGAATGCTTGACACCCTTGCTCCCATGGAGACCACTCCTCTGAATATGTATGGGCCCTCTCGCCTCTCCTTGCAGGCATGGCCTTCTGCCCCTAGCAGCTGTACAATTTTGATTTTGCTTAACTTAATCCTTCCTATATGATTGTCCTCACTCCTTAGCAATCCTTGCTCTGTTTTATGTTTCAAAATTGGTCATACAAAGAATCATATGATGGAAATTAATTAAAGACAGTTTCATCAGGACATGGCAATTACAAATTAAAGGAAACAGTTTCTAAAAGGTTGGGCGAAAGAATTCTAAAGTGCAGATATTTCCAATATAATTCAGCCAGGCTAACTAAGGAGTTTTTACAGAAGAATTTAACAGGATAGGTTTCCTGATATTTTTCAGCAACAAGTGAATCTGTAAGTCTTAAGAGAGCGAGGATGAAAACCCACCTGTTCTCATCCCTGTTTAGCTAATAAGTTTCAGCAATTTCTAGACCAAAATATTGGACAAAATCCATTGCAGGGAGATTTCAGCAGATGCAAGGTTAAAGAAAATTTGAGATTTACAGCAGTTGTATACCCAAAAAGAAGAAAGTAGTCCCACAATGTACAGATATATCTTTTTCATCGGTGAGGCCAAATATTTGGAAGACTGCTTCAGTAAGACTTTTCAAAGATTTGGCACACCTTGTGAAGATAAATTCCATCCGCAATCAATCCACCTACTCCCAACATGGTTCAAACTTCTTAAAGAACACATATTTAAAACCCAGCAAGACGAAGTAAAAAGCAGAAGATTAGTGAAGACAAAGAAAAGACCAAATGGCATAATGCACAAACTACATGTGCCTGTCACCAAATGCAGAACATAGTGGTTAATTAAGCCTATGGATCACAAGTTAAAATGATCCTAAGGCAAGGAGAGAGTAGACATAATTTTGCATCTATCATACTTCTCCTCGCAAGGGTTTGCATCCTACTTGGTTCACATGGTGTCTTGATATGACCGAGACAACCAAATAGATACAAAGAATTCAGAAGAGCATTCAAGATGCAATCTGATGGGATGTTCATTGTAAATCCCATTAGTAATCAATCAATAGAACCTACACAAAGGGATCATGCCATTCAGCATCTGTGCAGGGATTTATAAAAGAAAATTTGTCCAGCATAAGAGAAAATAGGAATAGAGGCATCAAGAAGGTTTGTAGCTGCTGATGAATGGTGCTTATCCTTGATGACAATAGCCATCAGCTAGTGGGAACCAAATGTGCATACAACATAACCATTATGAAGGTTGAGTTACAGTGAAATCTATAACTGGGAAGAATTATTGTCCATCCAGTAACATGAATTTTTATTTCTTAAACATAAAGGATTTTATATGGCACAACATGTAGCAAGCCTGCTTCTAGATGCAGTATATTCCCAGGTTGACAAACTGGTTGAGGACAAGACCTAATACAGATTATAACCCTGCACTACCTACTGTGTAAGGGTGGAGGCACTTCAGTCTCCGATTAGAAATTTCAAAGGAGTTTGATGAGAAGAAAAAGGCTGTGAAGACAAAGATGAAGACTACAATGGTGGATGAAATGGTGACTTCTGAAGATGAGTGGCAAAGTAAGAATGACTTGGATGGGTACAGGATGACCAAGATAATGAAAAGAATTGAATACTCATGTAATTCCAAAGCTCAAGCACCAAACAACTCATACAACTTGCTGAATCTCTCCTCCATGATTGTCTGTGAGCATTCAATGGTTACAGTATTCACCCAGGATGTAAGAAACAAAGGCCTCAACATGGATGCTTAGTTCAGAAGTTTTGGAACTCCTGTTGAGCAAGACCTCCTTAATTTGTCGAAGTCCAAGCCCAAGGTTCACCCACTTGATAAATTTTAAGCATTCCCTGTGGACTGACTTCCAAAACAGCACTCCACAGTTCTTGTGCACAAACTCTTGAAAGAAGGCTTGGTGTCAACACAAGCAGAGCAGCAGGAGAATAAAGATCAAGATGACCTTGAGGGTGATAATAGGATTCAGGATAGGGTGAGGAGTAGAACTAGTAAAATTCTTCTTATGCTTGTACTGCACAGGAGGGTCCAAGTGAATTTCACATATTTGACCCACGGTTTGCTCAAATTTCTTACCTCACCTTGAAAACTAAGACACCTGTAATTCTTTACACTAGTTTTTGGAGAACCTAAGGCTAATGTCCCAGGCAACGCTAAATATTGCAAAGAGGATGCATTACTTTGATTCTGCAATGTGGTGCAAACAGGAATCTATTATAATATATTATGCAGGGATGCCTTGCCAATTGAGATTTGTGGAATGCCACAGATGGTATCTGCAAATCTATGAGAGCTAGGGATGGTCGTAGCAAAATATTCCAGATATGTCCGTGCAGTGGATCCCAGACATGACTTTTCCACATGTTCACATATCAATGCGCTAGGCATTTGAGGATCCATATGCCATAGAGCACAATTCCAGGTTCCAATATTTCACAACAAATAAAACATAATGAGAGAATAATGTCTTAAGTTCTTAACAACTCAAAACAGACAGTTCGTCATGGGTGAACAGAGCACTGAAGGAGAAAGATGAGCTATAGACAAGGTCGGTGTATGAAAGACCACATATGTAGGTTATAGGATGAGAGGCAGCAACAGAGCAGTTTCTTGTTGCCCATGGAGAGCGTGCGGCCCAGAAGGAGATGGTTTTTCAAATTGTGCAATTCAGTAGGGAGTGAGAGCTAAAGGCAGAGCGCCATATGTGGAAAATAATTGAAGAGGTTAAAATCCAAAGAACTGAGGTGTAGCAGATCGAAATTGGTGTATCAGGTTCTTCAGGGTCCAAGATCAGCTGGAGCATTAGCAGGAGCAGCCAAATCACTTCCGACCCCTTTCCTCCTCATTCTTTGCAGGCTATCTTAGACTCTATGTCAGCCGAAGAGCAAGATAGACATGATCCAATATTTTAAATCAGCTGATATGGTTTTTTTGTGATGATAAAATAATAGTTTGTTATGATAAAACAAACAACAGTCGCTCCACAGAATGAAATAGGATCAGCAGGATTGACAAAAACTCAAGGATAAGCATATTAGGCATAGCGTTGGAAAACATAAAATAAATAAATCAAGCATTAACTTTTAATCTAGTCTACACAAAAAGTTCATGAGAACTTGCTGGAATTGAATAAAGCTTCAATTATAAAATCCCTGTAATAAAGAAAGTATATAGTGACAAACATAGGCTGTACAGTACAGTACAAACATAGGCTGTACAGTACAAAAGAAAAAGTACCTGGAAGTCATTGCATAATTTTACAGCTAGCTTATCAGCAACTATTGACCGATCAAGAATTATATTCTCTGTAAACTCATTTGCTTTTCCAGAATCTTTCTTGTCTTCATAATATAAAAGTTGTCTGTTTTCTGAATCAACAGCCAACAACAGCTCATCATTTCCTAGCCGATTTTGATGTGTAACAGAAGAAGGTTTAGTGCGTTTAACCACCATAGTCATCACAGCAAGTTTGTCCTTTTTCCTTCTTTCCTTGTGTTCTTGGAGCACTTGTTTCAGAGACATGTTACTTACAGTGTCACCACTAACAAGCACAAAATCACCTCGCACCTTCAATGTGAACATGAGATGGAAATCAATATTTGAAATCTTTACAAACAAAACAAAGCATAAAGTGGATTATAATTAATAAAATATAACTCCAGCAAATTAAAATTAAGATGCAGAACCTTTGAATGGCACTGTAAACATGAAATACAAACAGAATAATCCTATGCATACAGAGCCGCTCAAGGGATAACATATTTTATGTGGTAAATATAAATTATAATATCTAGGAATATGAACCTGATGCTAGTGAGCAAGGAACTGAACCAAATATAGGGATCTCAAATCTAAACAGGATAGATAAGTTCTTCAGAAATGAACAGTAAGCTTCTTCATGTGATAAAGGAGACAGATCCCTTCAATAAAGAATAGTCAATCAGTTTTAATTAGCCTTTATGTTGTAACTAATGCAATTAAAGAATGAACAGACTCATAATTATATTAATGAAGTTTGGAAACATATAGTTCTAGAGCTTACATAAATGCCAGGAAAAGCTTCTTTGCAATAAACAGCTAATGTCCTTGTAAAAGTCTACAATGAGACTTTAAAATGGAACCCAAAATTTTGTAGAGAGCTAATAATTTTGCAGCGACAAATTCTAGAAGGGACGAGCTTAGTACCCAACCATTAAGACGATCATGAAAACTAGGAGCTAGGGTGAGCAGAAATAAATATTCTATACAATACTAAATATTTGTACAATCATTAGATATTAAAGGAGGTAGAATGAGACAATTATTCCTAACCTTCCACTTTGTTCTAATAAAAGTGCAATTAAATTATTCTAAAAATTAAAATACATGTCCTTCAGAATTGAGAATAGTATGGAGTTGGTTTGATCAATGCTATAGTCCATGAAGCCATGATTATCTATCATAAAAATATTTTAGGAAACATTTGCCCCTGATGTTGGACTAATACAACAGAAATACTGTCTAAAAAAACTTATCTAATAAAAAAGTTGAAGCTATCAGACAGATTTAACCTATGTTGTCGGGTTCTGATGTTAGGCCCCCCGTACCCGGCCAGGTTCGGTCTAGTTCCAGGTATGGCCACAGTACGCCCCTGGGTATGCCCAAACTTCGAGAATAGTATGGAGTTGGTTTGATCAATGCTATAGTCCATGAAGCCATGATTATCTATCATAAAAATATTTTAGGAAACATTTGCCCCTGATGTTGGACTAATACAACAGAAATACTGTCTAAAAAAACTTATCTAATAAAAAAGTTGAAGCTATCAGATAGATTTAACCTATGTTGTCAAGTTCTGATGTTAGCCCCCCCGTACCCGGCCGGGTTTGGTTCGAGTCCAAGTACGGCCCCGGTACACCCTTGGGTATGCCCAGGGTTCCGCCCAAGCGCCGCAAGTATGTTGTGGGTCCTTCACAGAATGACCCACAACGTACCCGAGGCGCCCTAAGGACCCACAGCGTACCCAAGGCGCCCAAGTGGTCCTTCATAGAGATATGATATCTTGGTCGCCCTAAACTAAGTCATTTCACAAACACAAAAGGCAAAAAACACCATTTTTTGCCTCCAAGCTGCCATTGTTGGTTTTTGAAGGTTTTGTTTTTTTTTCAAAGGTGAGAGCTACAAAGGAGTTCAACCTACAACAACAAGGGGGAAATAGCTGCACAAAGAAGATCTAACCATCAAAGGTGAGTGAATCTTTACTTTTTTTCAAATTTTTAATAATTTTTTTGAATATTTTTCAAGCCTTTTTCAAAAAAAATCAAGTTTTTATTTTTTGTTTTTCTGGTAAGTTTGAATTTTTTTAAGAACCTTTTATGCATGATAAAGGGTTATAATGCCAATTTTTTCTAAAAAAAATTAGTTGTGTTGTTAATTTGTAATTTTATTTATTTATTTTTATTTTTTTTAAGGTTCATACAGAATGGCCGGTGGTTCTGGTTTAGTTGGCCCAGATGCAGAGAGTCAATTTAAATATGATGCATCGTCACCTCTTTCACGACATATGACAATGATTCAACAAATTACTGGTGGGGTTATGTTTGGCATTGTAGCCAACAAGGAACTCAATATAAAAGCTTGTACTTTCGAGTTAAAGCTCATTTATGCACTATTTCTTTACAAGGAATAAAAGTTTTCCCCGAGTTTTAGGAATTATGTTATTGTTCACATGGGTAAAAATAATAATGTGTGTGAGTTGTTACTACAACTCACGTAATTATTATAGGTATTAGATTTGTTATAGTTTGGTTTATTTAATTATGAGTTGTTAGAACAACTCATCTATGTAAAGGGAGTTGTTATAGGAGGTATAACAACTCTCCTATAATATAGGATATGAAAAATCCTATATATATGTTTGTAATTCATATTATGAGGGGTGAGAGAAAATAGAATATGATTTTATGTGTTAAATATGCTCCAGAATTCTCTTCCGTATTAGAATTTTTTTACATGGTATCAGAGCCATAATCATCTTGGTGGCTGTCAAAATCCATAGAGATGAAGATTAAATGCCAATGGAAGAATGAAGAATATATTATTTGAATCAAAATGATGCATAGGCAAGTTGGTAAGAGCACTGGTATATAGTTTTAATTTTAAAATCACGTTTTTTTTAATCAGTATAATACAGTCTCAGTAAAATGGTGATATCTCATTCATTTCTCAACAAAATTTTAAAATTCAATATGTTTCGGAAAGGGGATAATAGACAAACAAAACCCAGAAATTATTTGAAGAAATTCACAACGGTTCGCGAGCAGTTTGAAGCAGAAAATAGCACTGTGAGTTTTGACGCAATTTGCTGTGATTGGAGTGCTTGTGAAGCCAAATGTGAGTGCATTCTTTGTCAAAAGTAGGCATTAAAATTGCCTAATGAATTCTGAATACCATTGCTCTTGTTTTCTTTCATTCTGAAGCGTGGCAAATATGGGAGGATCTAATTTTATATCTCTTCTTTAGAAACTGCATCTTGATTCTTCACTGTAGAGAGAAATCACTCGGTGAAAATTTATAAATTTGTATCATCTACTTGCCTTACTAATGCAATGTAGATAGGTTTGTGATACGAAAGATTAAAGGCTCAGATTCTGATTCATACACTCGTTGCTGCTCCTTCGACTACTTTTCTAGGTGAAGTATATAAAGCGCAGCTAGTCACATGTGATTTATTGGTGAATGGCATTTGATTCTGGTGTTACACAACAGGAAGTGTCTTTGGCGCAGCAATTCTCATGGTTCACATTGTAGGAGTGTGTCTATTATATACTGGTGATTGCTCTCATGAGGAAGCTCATCACCTTTGTATTGCTGAGATTCCATAGTTCCCCCTTGATGTTTGCATTATTGAGTCAACATATGGCATACAACTTCATCAGCCTAGAGTTGTCTGATGTTGTATACAATGTTGTGTCACGGATGGAAGAAAATGTGATGCCGTCTAAGTTGGGTAATAGCATCTAATTATATTAGAAATTAAAGTTAAGTTTTAATAGTTTTATAATGGTAGATTGTTTTGAGATATTTTGTATCAGTTTAAAATTCAAAGTCCAAAAGTGTCAAAAATAATAATAAAAAATAAAAATTGCTTCAATTGTAATCGGATGCATTATCGCTTGTATGTGATGTCCATTTTAAGGGGACATTCTAGAAATTGATCCCAAAAGCCAAATCTGCTAAGTAAGTAGCAAACATATTGGAGGATGGAGGCACCGCAGGCTGGAGGATACTCAGCAACCTCTCATCAGTCACCAACGACAGGGATGCTTATCAGCTTTGGTGGCATTTTCTTTTCTAGTATGCAGCATGATATGGTTTGTTTTTCGTTGTTCCTGGTTGTGTGAATAAGTGGAATTTCACATTGTGGGGGGGAATATAACTAATGTTCCATTCCCTTTTGCAATATGAATGTTGATTCCTATATAACTTCCCTCGTGTAAAATATTGTAATGAACAAAAGCACAGTGTAATGCAGTTCATGGATCTTAAAAGGGTTTGTGGCAGGATCTAAAAAACCACACGAGGTGGACAGATGGTGGAGGTTCCTGTTCACGTCAAGGTCTGTGGTAAACCTGTTTAAAACCATGGGAGGAGAGAGCCTCTCTTTGGATCAAGGTCATGAGTCAGTTGGACATGCCACAGGGATGAGCATACTGCAAATGAAGGGTGTGAGTTCGTACCATGTTCACACTAAGGGGGGGTGTTAGGAATTATGTTAGTGTTCACATGGGTAAAAATAATAATGTGTGTGAGTTGTTACTACAACTCACGTAATTATTATAGGTATTAGATTTGTTATAGTTTGGTTTATTTAATTATGAGTTGTTAGAAAAACTCATCTATGTAAAGGGAGTTATTATAGGAGGTATAACAACTCTCCTATAATATAGGATATGAAAAATCCTATATATATGTTTGTAATTCGTATTATGAGGGGTGAGAGAAAATATAATATGATTTTATGTGTTAAATGCTCCAGAATTCTCTACCATATTAGAATTTTTTTACAGAGCCAAATAAAAAAGGGTTGCCAAAACACCAAATATTGGCTTATATTAAAGAACAAGAGGAGGTTGACATGGCATGTTATAAATCAAAGTCTATGGCACATCCTCTTTCCAAGAGAAGCTTACAAGGACCTCCTAGTGGCTTATCACAACCGGCTGGCCCACATCCTTTCATGCAAATACCACAATCTTCTGAAGGAGATAATGTTTTGGTTACACGAAAAAGAGGTCCATTAGAGAATTCCTTCACAAATGAAGCAAGAGAGATTGCAGATCAGAGCATTGCTCGTTGTATTATGGCAATGGGCTTCCTTTCAACCTTGTTAAATCACCTTATTGGCAAGAAATGGTGACAGCCATTTCCAATACAACTTTTGATTATGTTAGTCTTGGGTATGAAAAGGTGCAAACCACCTTATTGATGAAGGAGAAAGCTTCAGTAGAGGCATCATTGAGAGTAATCAAGGATACATGGCCCAAAACAGGTGTGTCCATCATTTATGATGGATGGAAAGATTGCAAAAATAGACCATTGATCAATGTTATAGTATTGTCCCCTAAAGGGGCGATGCTTTTGAAGGCAATCGATTGTGAAGGGCGAATAAAAGATGCAAGTTTTATTGCCAATATCCTCATAGAAGCCATTGAAATTGTGGGGTCTGAAAGTGTTGTCCAAGTCATAACGGGCAATGCTAAAAATTGTAGGGCAGTGGAGGCTACATATAGTCACATTTTT